>LGSN01000042.1:0-95831 GCA_001314375.1 Phytophthora podocarpi
TTGGTCAGCATCTTGCAGAATGAAGCCGCTGCTCGCTGCATTCCCCGCCGCCGCACGTGGCTGCACTCCATTTATTTTGGTATTGACCCTCATTATTTTATACTTGATTTTTGTATTGGGGTTGTGGGTGATCTATTGTGTCGCGATGCCAAAAGCGGAAAGCTGTATGGGAGGTCCCCGCAGACTGCGAAACTGCGCTCATTAGCACAAACACCGTATTACTATCAATGGCAGAAAGCGCATATTTAAACAGCGCCGGTTAACTCTAACTATTGACCGAGTTACGGGCCAAACCACCCCGGGTGATCTATTCTGTCGCGGAGTGTAGTGCTAGCAAATGAAGGAATATATGACAGTGCTCCGTTAACGTACCACCACGTCGCTGAATAGTTAGCGAGCGATAACATGTCTCGGCGCTTTCCATTTGCACTTGTATCGTCCACTAGGGATTGTATAGGAAGTCTTACGAAGGGCTTTATTCTAAGCAGGTACAGTACTTGCGGAAGTTCGTTTTCTTTTTGAAAACCCCGATTGGCAACTTTTTGGCGGCCAAGCAACTGCCTACGAACTACGTAGTACGGAGGCGCTTCCGGGTTGACTATTATAATTTCCCACTTCTGCACGGCTAATTCAATGCACTTACTGCAGCGGGGCTGCTTAGCACACGTCAGAGGAAGACGTAGACTCGGGGAGTCTGAGACATAAGTTCCCTCAAGAACTTCTACAGTCTTTAGACAACGATCTAAAGACTCAAGGAACACCTTTCCTTCGTAAACAGGACTGATATTGATTCTCTTATCTGCGGCGAAGTCGCCTACGGTGTAAATGTCTATCACTGACTATATGGCATAGTCATGCCGAGTCAGTACCTAATGACTGGCCTCGGTACGATGTACCCAGGTTACAGTGAGTCTGTATGCCACACTGTAACCTCGTTACACTTACCCTATCCGTTGTGGGGAAAGGTAGTTTTTCAAACCCGATTCGGCCAAAAGACTTGAAATAAAAGTAGGGAATAGTGTACAGTACTGCAGTCGGACGGTCAATTCAAAGCCATGGCCGCATGACACCCTGCTGTCACGATGCCAGAATCGCTGTTGAAGCTGCAAGTCTTTGAAACGAGCATCGAAACGCGAGGAACAATTGCACCAAGCAGAAAATACTGAACATGCTAATTCAGCATGCTGAATTAGCGGCTTCAACAATACGTATGTACAGTCTTTTGCTGGCAAAGTGACACCGAGCTCTAGCCTGCCAGCAAGCGTGCCACATCCCTGTGGGTCTGGCGCTGAGTTTGCGGCGCAGGCGTCAAGAGGTTTGAAGCGAGGAGCGGGCCTGCAAGTTGCGGGCCGCAACCCAATTCAGGTGCTGGCTTTTGAGCGGAAACAGCGCGGAAACAACACAGCGGGTGGTTTTGTCGCCCACCCATGCAGCTGATTCAGCTGAAGGCTGTGGCGTTGGCATACTTGCGTTGCTCCGCTTTGTCAGAGCGCCACCGTCGGCGGAGAGGAAGCTGTTGGTCCACCGAGGCGTTGACCAGCACGTTGTTGCGTTGAATCCGAGCCACAATCCGCACGCAAGATACAAGATTTCTCAGCGAGATGCCATCGGCAAATGGTGTTTCGTTGTAGGCCTGCAAAGAAGGACAATAAACGGCCCTGAATCACGGCGCGTGATGGCATGAGAAGCACTATGATGACAAACGAGCACGTGGCCAAGATGCAAACAGGCTGAACTGTCCGCCTGAAGGCATCATCAAGCCGCTGGCTGGGAGCGCCCCGAAGTCGCCAGCAACCAGCCCTCGATCAGTCTGACGTGTCAAGCATGTGTGCCCTGGATTATCCAGTGGATACGCCCACGACCAAGATCTCGACAGCCACGGCACAGCCACCGCAACCACCCAAGCCATGCGGTGTGCATTCACGAGCCTCGACGATGGTGAGGCAGCTCTCTCAGCACGGGATCTGATTATCTGCGGAGACCTTGAAGTTGCCGTGCAGCAGAGCTCTGCTGGGCGCTCATTGGGGCAGGACGACTTGGTCTCTGCTGATCGTCGGCATTGGATGAAGCTGCAATGCTGCGGCTATTAGTAGCGCGCCAGCGAAGGGAGCCCTCAGCGAAAGTCCACACGAATCCAGCGTGACTCGCCACGTTTGCTGAGGCAACTTCCTCGTAAATGTTCGAAAACTCGGAAGTAATGTTAAACGCGTTCGG
This sequence comes from Phytophthora podocarpi, assembly GCA_001314375.1. Lineage (NCBI taxonomy): Eukaryota > Oomycota > Peronosporomycetes > Peronosporales > Peronosporaceae > Phytophthora > Phytophthora podocarpi. Next base: position 2,215 of record LGSN01000042.1, read on the forward strand.
ATATGGCGTGTACGTCACCGAATAGTTTTATGTATGCATATTATGTGGAGGTGAGACCAGCGACCGCAATCGAGCGGTGAGTACTGTACAGCTCGCTTTCCTCCGACACAGGCCACAGGCGGTGGCGTCGAGTCGGCAACATGCACTGCGGAGGCTACATGTAATAGCGGAGACTATCGTTGCAGGGTACCACCAAGGGACAGACCCCTGAATCGACGCGGGTGCTCCACTTCAACGTGATAACCCACTGAGGCTGCCGTTCAGCGTTATTTTATCAAGCGCGCGCGCTGATTGGCCGATTTGGTGCTGACCTGCGTCATACGGGTTCACTATAACTGCAACAGTTGCGCGGGTCAGCCAATCAGCGCGCGCCAAGCGTAAAACGCGCACACTGTGCGTGTTTCTCACGGTTCTCTTGGTTCTACTATGGGAAGGCGTGTGCCGAAGGCGAACGGCCGTTACACAGTTCTCCCCTAATCGCGTGCGTCAGAGCCTTAAATTAGCGCTGCTGCTTCGAAATGCCCTGAAAGGCCGCGATTAGTTTGTAGTCGCAATGCTATTTCACTGTTGCTAGACACCAGGGTAGTTCTACATGTAGAGTTCAACCCTTGCTCCGAGTAATACTCGTGCGTGTCTGTAGGCCTCCTCGCGTGATCTATGCTCGCGTTGAATTGACAGCCAGCATTTTGGCGAGTGGAGCGGTGATTTAGCGGCGTCCTTCACGCTTTGCACTTCTAGCGGCGACCGTAAAAGCGGAGATTTCCAACGCCTCCTTCGGCCGTCCTGCACTGTGATGCAGCGCTGAACCACTGCCTTCGCAGATGGGACGCCGGCGTTGCTTGCAGTTGGGCTTAGGAACGCATCCCTGGTTTTATCGGCCGATTTAGCGTGGCATACTGGGTGCAAGTGCTTTGTGAACCTCAACCGCCGATGGTTTGACAACCCACGGCTTAAACCTACCATTTGTGGTGCCAAGCGACGAGTTACCGCCGGCAATTCTTATCGGCCTTGGACGCTTTCGTTGGTAGGTAGCGGCAGCAGTAGGCGATCACTTGTTCCATCCTTTCCAAGCCCTTTTCATCGCCTTCATCGACCATGACTTCATTGTTGAATTTGCTCTCGCGCCCCAACAACATCCACACCAACAACAAGCTCGACAAAACGCCTGTCCGGTAATTTACCGCTTCCGCCAGTCCGTTTCAGCCCGATCCTCGCCTGTTTCTGTCTGTGCAGCGCCTTCCAGCTGTGACGAGAAGAAATTGCGAGAAGCCCGTCGTTGAGCTTCACCCCGCAAGCATTCACTTCCTCATTTCCCGTGTCGGCCTCTTGCTTCAACCTGCTCGCGGCGTAACAAACCCCGTCTCCGTATCCAGTACACGGAGCTCCACAACCACTGTATCTCCAGCAACATGAGCGCAACCGTCGTGCAGTACCCCGTAGAGCCTCGCTCGCCGCGTTCGCGACTCGCAGACGAAGTCTCGGCCGCCAAGAAGCGCAGCGGCGCACACGTCCGCGTGCCATCTGAGCGCATTGCGCTGGTGCTCGACATGGACGAGTGCCTAGTGCACAGCAAGTTCCAGAATGAGGTCGAGTACCGTCAAAGTGAGTACCGCCCCGAGCAGCTAGAGGAGTACAGCGACTCGTTCGAGATCGTCATGGACGATGGCGAACGCGCAGTCGTCAACAAGCGGCCAGGGCTCGACCGCTTCCTCGAGGAGGCCGCCAAGCACTACGACGTGTACGTGTTCACGGCCGGCCTTGAGGCTTATGGAAAGCCTATCCTAGACGTCCTCGACCCCAAGGGCAACCTCCTCGCCGGCCGCTTCTTTCGCGAGTCGTGCCAGCAACGCAAGGGCATGTTCCTGAAGGACCTGAGCGTCGTACGCGGCGGCGATCTATCCCGTGTCATCCTCGTCGACAACAACCCCGTGTCGTTCCTCATGCAGCCCAGCAACGGCATCCCCGTCCCGAGCTTCTATGACGACGCCAACGACCGGACACTCGAGTCACTCAGCAAGGTGCTGGCCAGTCTGCAGGAAGTGGAGGATGTTCGTCCTCGGCTGCACCAGCTCTTCCGCCTGGCGGATTTGCTGGCTGAGCACCAACGCGTGATCCTCGGGTGAAATTGGGGTGCCGTGTCGTGCCGTTCTCTCCATGGTTGGATGGATATGAGTGGGAATGGATGGACCAAGTGGGGACGCCGCAGTAGCAGCGAGCCTCCGCGTATCAGTAGCAAGTAAATAAGCCGTGTAGTATCGTGAAAGAGTATGAGGTGAAAATTAGATAGCCGCTATATTTAAGAGCAGTACAAGACGAACAAACGGGGCGGGGACAGCAAGACAAGAAGCGGTCGCCCTCGACAGACGAGAGAACACAAAAATGCAATGTATCTTACCTCTCATTCATCTCGTCCAGTTTCATACTGTAGTATTGTTGGAGATATTAGCATATGTTCTATAATAGCGTTTTGCCACGAGTGCCCCTGATAAGATGTCGGGACTGTAGACACCCACAGCGTCGAAGGTGTCGTCACTTTTGTCTCGTTTTTTCTATGGTTTTGTCATTCGAGTCGAATTTCGACACATGCGACCATTCCCATTGGGAAGTTCCCAAAAAAGCAGTAGCCTACGTACATGTGTCCCTGCCCGATAAGTAAACTACATGTAGAAATGCTGCACGCAGCAGCAGGCTAGCACATTATAGCTGCTGCAAAGTGTGCTGCCTTCCAGCCTCGATGATGTCAAAGTCAAGTGACTGGAGAGTGAGATGATGGTATCGCGCGACGCTTCGGGGCCGCACCAACGAAGCGTCGCGGGCAAGGTATCTTCACCAAAGCCAATCTGGCGCGTGTCAAAGCACCGCCATCATCCACTAAAGTGCGATCTGTCGTCCAGCAACATCTCGTACTTAGTGGCGACCTGCAATCCGCCCACAAGTGACTGACTGAAGCAGTATGTCGGCTCGGGCATCTCGGCGGGCGAACGCGGCGGCGTATGGCGCGCTGCCCAGCGCCCCCATATCAGAAATCCGCACGCGGAAATGGACCAAGGAGATCAAGACTGTCGGCCACCTGATTATCCCCAAATGGGTCCCCGGTACGGTCTTCAATTGCAGCAGGAGTGTGAGGAGTCGAATCGAGTGCTGACGTGCTGTTTTGCTGCTGCTTGTTGCATACATTAGACCAGGAGGTTCGGCGCTAAATTCCATCGAAAATCGTATAAAAACAATCGTTAGTGCTGACTGGGTGTTGAACCCGACGTTGTGTGCGTGTGTAGCACCCCACGGAGGCGCTGCAGAAGGGAGCGTTCAAGAAGTCGAAGGGTGAGGGAGGCCGGCAACTGTATTGTTGGTATGGTAGTGACTAGAAGACTGACCGGTGTGCACTGCTTCGTATAACTGCAGGACGTAAGCGTGGGGCAGGCGAAGTCGGGCGCATGACGCGCAGTGTGCGCCAGCATCTGGATGCGCCGTTGGAGCTGCTGTCGGAGTACCCCGTGCGCGTCGTACGTATCGATTGTGTGTGTTTTTTTTATCTACACTACGTAGACGATGAAGATGGAAGGCGTTCGCTGACTTGCTCCAATTCATTGTTTTGGTTATCTGGTAGCACTCGTCGAGACACTCGTCTCCTGCTCGGACTACGGTGGCGTCGTCCACTCCAGCCCGAACGCCTGTGCCGATGCCATCCCCTGATACGATGCAAGGGGACGCTGCTTCTTACCCCGCACCACAAGTCTCAGCTGCTTCTACTGGACTGGTTGCTGCTCAAGGACCAATCAAGCAGGACTATGCGGCTGCTGATCCCATTGTGCAGCCAGCAGCGCAGCCAGCAGCACAACCAATGCACGCGATAGCTGATACCGCAGTGAAATCTGAAGCTGCCTCAACTGCCCCTGCAACGACTGCATTGCCTGCTTCAACGCTTCCGATGATGCCACTGATGCCACCAGTGTCGAACCAAATGATGACCGACGTGCCATCGGACGAACAGCTGGAGATGGTTCTCGACGACCTACCCATGCTCGATGCGGACGATAGCTTCAATTTGGATGCGTTGGATCCTGCCTTCTTACCGACTCCCGCGCCGACAGGAGCCCCAACAACTAGTGGTCAGCATTCCAGTGGCACTGATTCGAAGCAGCAGTCGGCTGAAAACTCGTCGGCCTCGGTCAGTGAAGACGATGCATCAGCCAACTCGGGCTCGTCGATGCCGTCGGTTTCCCCACAGTCTTCGCCTGGAATGATGTCTCGCTCACCGTCACCCTAAACGAAACTAGAAAGGTTTGGTGGCGTCTGCAGATAGTGTTTTTTTTTCAGCCAATGCAAGAGATTTATAGGTGCTTTGATGTTTGCAATGCATTCAACAAATCTCGGGCAAATTAGGAAGGGAGAAGCAAAACTGCACGTATTACTTGCGTAAAAGCCTTCGAGCCAGCGCTTGCAGCTCGATCATCTCGGTGGTCTGCTCAAGGCATAACGTGTGATAAGCACTGAAATGATGACTGTACACATGGTTAACATGTTGCTACATGTACGTCTCAACGTACAGGCTCGTTATGCCGTGGGTTCCGGCGGAGCATGAAGCGAGCGAGGTGATCTAATGGCCGGATTGAAGGACCCGCCTCTTCGCCATCTTCACTCTGCTCTTCGTTGGCCTCCACAGCCTTCAGCAAGTGCATGATCGCTACAAAAGACATCGAAGACAGTAACCAACGTCGGCATATCACGGGAATACAACTACGACGAGGCAAATCGGTGCGGCACGCTTCATTTACCAGGCACAAGTACAGGCAGGATCTGCTCCACGACGATATCCATTTCCTTCTGTGTGGAAGCACGAGCCTCCATATTTTTTAGTAGCGCCAAGACGAAGTCGCGCGATGCAGTCTGCTCTTCCTGAGGGCCCATCGCAATGTATATACACACTTCCTCACGTTTCCGAGAAAAGTAGAATGTGTAGTCATTCCGCTGAAAATAGAAGGTGTAGTCATCTCCCATTAAGTTCGAAATTTTCCATGGCGTTCCTGGCGCTATGATAGCCGCATTGCCATGTCACGGACTTGTCGGGACTGGCGGGTTTCTTGATGCCATTCGCAGTTTTGTGCGGCGAAATATCCTCAGATTCAATGCGTCGATATGACGAGGTGTAATTGGGATATGGGCCGAGATGCAAGACGTGTCATTGCTGAGTCGATTGGAAGCGAAACGTGGAGCGAATGCGTTCAACGGATTGATCGGTTCATTCCGATTGCTGTGTTTGAATTACATCTGACCGAGGTGTGAAAGAACCACTTCTGCTGACGTGGACAGCATGCTACATTCGCGTTGACAGCGAAAAGCCAACCTGCAATCATCTGCGTACATTGCGTTGCAGTTCCTGTGGCAGATTGCCTGCTCTTCTCGCAAGCAGTGTTTACAAGATGTCGCAATAATACTTATCGATCTCAAGATACTTTGGTAATTTCCAGTCCACAATTCCATTTTCACGCAAGCCGTCGGCGAGATCGGTAGCTTCACGCCAACCTGTGATACATGTACATGTTTACTAGGAGTCGTGTACTTCTACTTGAATGCGAATTCAAGCCAAAACGGATGGCGCAGGTCAGGTTATCGTACAGCAACATGTGTCAATTTGCTGCGATATCCAATTTAGAATTAATAACCTCTCATCAAGACTGAAAATGTTATAGCTTACCATACAACTTCTGTCCAATAGAAACGATAAACTATGGAGTTAACTTGTGTACTACGACATTTTTATTAAATACTATACTGTACAAATTAATTGAAATTCTATCCCGTCTGCTTGTTCCGACCGCGCATTTCGATTTATTCGCCTCCATGAGCATGGGCAAGGGCAAGCTGTGGTCGCAGGACCGCGCCATGTCGGCGGCCGAGTCTCCACCACCGCTGTTGAGTCCGCTGCAGAGCGGTCAGAAGGACATCGCGCCCATCTATAAGTTCGTGCTGACGGGCGGCCCGTGTGCCGGCAAAACCACGTCGCTCGACCGCCTATCGACCTTCTTCCGCGACCGCGGCTTCAGAGTGTATGTGGTTCCGGAGGCCTCGACGCTGTTACAAACCGGTGGCGCCTTCTTCCTGTAAGTGGCAAAACGTGGCAAACCCCCTGTCGCTTTAAGGCAAATACGTGCATGCTAATAATGCTTTTCCACTTTTTGCCAATGTTTGGCAGGGATCTCAAGGAGAAGGACATTCTCAACTTCCAGTGGCAAATTCTGAATCTGCAGATTTCGCTTGAAGACTCGTTCTATTCTCTGGCCCAGGACAGTGGTAAACCCTGCGTCATCCTCTGCGACCGTGGGGTGATGGACGGTTCGGCCTACATGACACCCGAACAGTGGGAAGAGCTCAAGCTTGAGCACGACCTGGACACTGTCACGCTGCGAGACACGTACATTGCAATGATTGGTAGAATCTGGAAAGGTTCTAAACAAACTAATTTATTGTTGTTGTCCTTTGCTGTTGTAGCCGCTACATTGCCATTTTCCACTTGGTGACGGCTGCCGACGGCGCTGAGAAGTTTTACTCACTGGAGAACAATGGCATTCGCATTGAATCCATTGATCAGGCTCGAGCCATTGACGCACGTACTTGCCGTGCCTGGATCGGCCACCCGAAGCTCTACGTGTTCGGTAGGAAGATGCTCACCCAGTTGCAATGGCCAATTGGGTGTCTTACTCGAGGTGTTGTGCTGCTACAGATAACTCGACGACTTTCGAGGGGAAGATGCAGCGTCTTGTGGATACGGCGGCAGGGCTGTGTGGTATCCCCACGACGGTCAAGGCATCTCGTAAGTACCTGCTCGCTACGACGCCGATCGAAATTCCCTTCCACCACGAGGACTTTGAGGTGGAGAAGGTGTATCTGAAGCCCGAGGCCGCAAGTACGTTACCTTAAAATTTGTCCCAGCCTTTGTGGTGTGCTGTCATGCTTACTCTTCTTGGGTTTATAACAGAAACGAGCAAGGACTATTCGTTCGTGCGCTGTCGTTCGCAGTACGGCATTCCCGCCTACGGCATGACCACCGTTCGTTACCTCGACACCGGTGATGCGTACGTTGCTCTATCTAGGCGAGCTTGCTACGCCTTTTCTTATCTCTACACATTTTTGCTGACTGTAACACTGCTCCATTCCTTGCGATCGAACAGAGTGCACCTCAAGCGCGTTCTCAGTGCGCGCGAGTACTCGTACGCTGTAAGACATCGCCGTGACCCGACGCGTAATGTGATCAAGCAGCAACGGATGTGCTTCCTCTACAAGAACCAGTCGTTTCAGATCCACGTCTACAAGGAGCCTGCGGAGGTTGCGGGGCTCGCTGTGCTGCACGTGCAGGCGTCTTGCGAGAACGACCAGGACATCGTGATGCCATCGTTCCTGAACATTGAGAAGGAGCTGCCTGGCTCCGACGAGACCATGTCGGCCTATAACGTGTCGAAGAAAGAACTCGTGGGTGAGATCGAGAGGAAGGAGTCAGCGGAAGTGTAGGGCCCCGGGCGCCTTCGCTACAACTAGAAACTGCATGCTTTTTTTAAGTGGTCGGCTTAGCCATAAGGACCATGATCCATGCCGGAGAATCAGCATTTAGCTGGAGCTCTTTTATTCACGTGAAGCTCGAGCAAAACCAAAACAAGGTTGGAGTCTTTGCATGGTGAAGTGATTTAGCTCACTGTGCATGTTCACTTTGTGCTAATGCTGCCACGCAGCACAGGAAGCGCAAAATATAAGGTCGAAACTCGACGACCACCACAAGAGAACAAGAAATCGTGGCCTTCCCGATCTTCCTTTCAATTACTGGATTGGAGGAAGAGCCGATCAATCTCATCCTTCGACAACATTTTGTTCGATTCGCTGTCCTTGAGTCCTGCATTAATCAGTGCTTCGCGTCGGTGAATCTCATATTGTGCGGCCAACTTCGTAAAATACGAATCGTATTCAACCCCGAGAATCGCAAAATTCATTTTGCAAATTTTCTCTTAGCAACGGCATTTCAAAGTCGGAATTACAACAATCGTTTCTAAGCAATGTACGTCAAGCGGGGTCAGTACACGTCGGTGAAGGAGGTATGCGACGATATGAAATGTGCAAGTCATTCTGATTGGTCCGAGAACAAGATTTCTAGCGAAGATTTATCAGATTCGAAACGAAGGGGGGCTAGAATATCGACCAAGCGAACTGCTTCAAGGGTTTCGTGACGTTTTGATGAATTTCTTTGGCAGTGTACATGTAGTAAATATCAAAATGCACCAGGATGGCGTCGACGCCGAGGCCCCTCAGTTCGATATCCTTGAGACGAGACCATGACGCAAAACGCTGACCAACGCGCTGTACACAATGCTGAAACCAGCAGCCAAACTCAAGAAAGCGGCGCTGGTGCTGTTGAAAAGCCAGTGTTCCTCTTGTTAGTGAAAATCAGTGTGGGAACGAAATCAGCAGTCCGACTCACGATCAACCCCTGAAACTAGACACCACGTGTGGAAAGCGCTTGGTACTGTACTTGTCGATTGCTTGACGACAGTAACGTGACGTTCTCCGTCAGCCAACTCATCAAATACCCAAGCGGAATTCAGCCATCCGGGGCGAGGGGTTCGCCAATTGCAATGGGGAGGATCGGCACTCATTGCTAAAGCAACTAAAGAAATATCACCTCGTTCTAACTGCGCACTCTGGTTTCTGGCAAACAGTAGTCGTTGTCGCCCACTATTAACCATTTGCAGCCTTCGACTTCTTGGTCAATCTCACGAATCATATCAATAATTTTATGCCGAAGTTTGCCTTCCGTGCAGTTCGTGTGTCCAGTATTTTTGATCTTTTCACGGAGATCCGTCAACATCAGCCGTTGGTCTTCGGCGTCCAAAGCAGAATATACCTCGTAGTGGACCGAAATCCAATCCTCGAGTAATTTTACAGGACTCGGTCCACCCGGTTGAACCGAGTTATTCCACTTCACACGTTGGTCAAAAGAATCGCGCTCCACCTCGACGTCTTCTACACCTCCACCACATCGATAAAATGCGACTATTGATGCATCACGTTCGCGCTTAGCATCAAGTTCTCGTTCTTCAATTTCTGGTTTCTGTCGTAGAATTTCACGTTCGTTGTCGTCGAATAGAAGTTCTACGAGAACATCAAAGTTCTCCCAAGCCATTTCCATCATCTGGGTTGTTAGAACCAAGACCATGTTATCATACAAACTGATTGCTGCGTCCGGCTGTTCTATGGGAGTCATGAAAGCTTGTCGGAGCCAATTGAGCTTTGTTAGAATAATGTCGGAACGACATCGGAATCCACGATCGCCCAGTTCCTTCCACAAGACTTGAACGATATCGTCGTCGTCGGTAGCTCGATTGTAGTCGTCTCGCTCGTGTAGCACCTGCAACCGTGCCATTACTATCGACCACGGCGTCGATCTGCTCGGGTTCAGAGGCTGGACAACCTCATCGCGTAAATTGTACGCATGGCGAGATGCCATGGTGCGGAGTTGCGTGCAGGTGGCCGGCCACAGCACAGCCCACAAAATCCAATGCAAGCGCAGATACGATATTGGAAATGCGACGAAGATAAGGCCAGATTGACTGGCAGACAGAATATAAGCCCAGTCAACAGCAACAAATGATTTAGACTGTGTATCTCCACATCAAAGCTCTGCAACGTATGAACACCCTTTTGACGGACGCACTTACACATTGGGCAGCGGGAGAAACTTGTCAATCTGATCCTGAGGCACACCTCGCTGATGGAGGTCGTGTCGCTCCCGGAGCAACGTCGCAATACGGACTATTTCGCTCGTCGATGGAGATTGAGCTGGCGATGATGGCCAACGACGCACTTGTGAGGCGATAGGCTTCTTCTTTGCGGGTTTGTCTTCTTCTTCCTCAGTTTCGCTGTCAGAGGAAGTTGGCAAGTGGTTCGGGCTGCTGTTGGCTTCGAACGTGTTGGCGTCGACTTCATCGTCACGACTCTCGATGTCGTGCATGGCAGTTTGTTCCGTCGTAACCCTGTCCACCAGAGCATTCTGGTACTCAGGATTAGTGTTGTCGGCTGTCAAAACGAGCTCCTCAGGGCTCTCGTCGCCACCAGCATCCTCTCCTTCACTGTTGTGTGACTCCTCCTCATCTTGACGACCAACAGTAGAAGGTGGCGACAATACTCGAGGTTCAATGATATCAACGCCGTCTCTCTCCGCAAAGACTTTCCTGAGAGATGCACCGTATTGATCAAACGCCGATGAAGGGCGGGCTTTTCCCCCCGCTTGTCTTTGAAGACTGTCGATTTTTACTCGGATGGCGTGAATCGTACAGCCCCGATGGCCGACATCTTCGATCTTGTGCAAGAGTTTGGCCAGCATTTTCCCCTTATCTCCTTTCTTGGTCGACTGCGTGTATGCAGCGTAGTGGCGCTCCATCCACTCCACCAACAGCTCCATAGCACTCGGAGAGCCAGGCGACGCAGGTTTCATCCAGGATAGTCGACTGGTAGGACTACTACGAGTGTGTTTCACAGGAATTTTCATGCCGTTGTTGGTATTGCTCTCTCCCATTCCCTGGGTATCGTTATTGCTCTGCGCAGCGGGTTCCTGAATTGCATTGCTGCTCTGACGGTCATGATCTTCCATTGTATAATCTTGCGCCCCACCATAATCAAGATTTCCATTCTCCTGGCTGTCAGAACTCTCAACCTCATTTCTTGAGTCCTCGCACTCCCCAGCATCCCCAACCGTGAAAATCTCTTCGAGAACTGAGCCGAATTGCTCCCAAGCTGCTGATCGCGTCTTCTCGCCCCGCACCTCCCTGTGCAGTACATCAATCTTTGCCCGAACTGTATTTACGGCGCAGTCCTGGATCCCAGCGCCCTTCATCTCTTTCACCAGCTCCTCCAGCATCTTCCCCTTCTCCCCCTTTTTGGTAGCATGAGCGTACGCAGTGTAGTTGCTTTTGAGCCATTCCACTAACACTTCCATCCCACTCGGGCCACAATAGGGCGAAGGTTCGAGCCACGACAGGCGGCTGGAAGAGCGATGCCGTGCCTTTTGCTGCTGGCTCTGAACGACAGCAGCTTCAGTGTGGCCGTCCTTGAACAGGAGCTCCTGGAGACGGTCTTGGTAGGGCTTTAGCGACTCGGGGAGATCTCGATGCAGTGCTGCAGCGTCGTGTACAACCTCCTGCAGGTAACTGACGTAGTCCAGGATCTGGTCCACTTCGCACTGGAGCCCGCGCGCGTTGAGCTCTCTGCACAGAGGCCCCAGCACCTCCCGTTGGTGCGTAGACGCGTGGTAGACAACACCGTTGTGTGCGAACCAGTCGATGAGAATTTGCAGCGGCTTGAGGCCGTCCGGCGTCACGGGACGCAGCCAGTCGATGTCCAGCGCTGACATTGCGCTTGGCAATTGGGAATCAGTAGAACGATGCGACTAGAGAAGAGACGCAAAATAACGCCGAGACATAATAATACGCCCTATTAGACCCCCCTCTCGTATTATAATTCCATGTTGAAGTTCACTTCTTGCTTTTGCCCTTGACAGGCTTCTTCTCCGCCTCGAGATGTTCCAAGTACTTTTTGTTCTCAGCTTCCATGTTGAGCATATGCTGCACCTCTTCCTCGGCTGTGCGTCTAGCGCGCTCCCAGTCCTCAGCTTCACGGATTTCAGCTCTTTTGCGAGCATTCTCGTCGTGCCATTCGGCATCCTCGATTCGTTTCGCCTCCTTGGCTTTCTCAATCTGCACTTGTTGTGCTTGCTCTTTCATGTCCCCCAGTAGTTGCTCACTCTTAGCTCCCGCTTGGAAGAATCGAGCTTGGTTCTTCTTTAGAGACGACACGATACTCGCGAGATCCGACTGGTTCAGTGTGTTGCTTGAGACTTCCACGGAGATCAAGCTGGTATTCTTGGACAAGGCGTGAGCGAGTACACGACCCACTTCATGAGCGATACCCGTGTTGAACAGGTTCAGTGAAGTTAGAGAGCTGTTGACGACCAAAGCTGATGTGAAGGGCTCTACGTGTGCAAAAGCCGCTGCTAAGTGAGGAGGCACCTTACTGGGAGATCCTGACATCACGTGAGCACTACTGCCCGCACCTCCACTGCTGCTCCCATTGCCACTCGTTGGATCCTTCGGTAGTTGAAACACCGGGTTCGAGTTGAGCATCAGCGATGTCAGCACAGTATTGGTCCGAAGTGCGTCACCGATAGGCTGCAGCGAGACGTTGGTGAGGTGGTTGAAGCCTAGATCCAGCACCTGAAGCTTCTTGTTCACTCTCAGCATGTTCCCAATCGCCACACCGACGACATCAGTGAGTGCGTTGTTGGATAGATCCAGCGAGTTCACGTTCGTGTTGTTGCGCATTGCACGCAACAGTGCACAGCAGGCCAGCTGCGAAATACTGCGCACTACTAATCGTTTTGGTGCGACGTTGGTCTCGATTTCGCGAACAAAAATGGCAGACTTGGGCTCGCGTTCTAGAGCCTCCCGTTCCAACGCGCTAGTAGTGCTCCGAGCATCCTGGTAAGCCTGCTTCGTCCGCTGCATCTCGAGCTTGTGTATGGCTGCCTCGTACTCAACCACGGCAACATCGTACTCTTCATCATAACACTCCTGCAATGATGCCAAGCGTGAGCTTGAATCTCCAGCTGCGACGGAGTAACTCGCGAACTGTGATAAAGCACAAAAAGTTCAATTCACGCAGACACAGGCAACAAATAATAACAATGCGAACGGCAAACACAAACCTCGGCCTGTAGGTCATCGGGTGCCAGCTCTAGAGCTACACGCCGCACGGGTGCTACCACCGGTCGATCCATGCTGCAAATGCAGCTTGCGTCGCTTCGCGTTCTTCCTGCCTCCAGGAAATGAAACTGGTGAGTGCTGAATAAGCAACCGACTTGCTTATCATTTGAAAGGTAGTTGGCAATGAAGTCCGTGCAATGCTTTGCTTGATAAATGACTTACGTGCATTTAGTCACCGACTTACTTCATTGACAGGTACATTTACCTGTCGTGTTGGCGATTCCTCAGGCAAAGGTAGAAGCCTGTCAATGACCTTCATTGCGATGTCTTACTGTTTAAGGCTACGCCTCGCGCTACATCTACAGTAGTGAGCAATTAGACATCATGCCATCTACAGTAGCTCCAGCACGAAAACGGTCCCTCACTTCTTTATTTCACGATACTTTAATCCAAATTGACGATTGGCCGTTCCTTGATCCGACTTGTCCTATAGGTTCGCCTTGACATCGCGTGTTCGTTCATGTGAGTGACTGGGGCATGTGGTCTTCGTGTCTTGTAGAGCTGTCATCCGTCTCAATGTCGCTCGTGTCGAGCTCACGCCTTCACAGGCAAAAATGGTCATCAGAGATTGTTGGTATTGCGAGTGACGATGGTCTCCGATCCGTTCTCTGCGTGCCTCCCTCGTCAAATTACCAATCTTCGATCGAATCGCACGCACTGTACAACCAGGACAACCCGCCGCTTGCATAACTTGGCAAAGCTCCTCCAGCATCTCAATTTTCGAGTTCGATTTGGTGTATTCGAAGTAGTGACGACTAAGCCAAGCCACAAGGTAGCTGCATAGGAGGCAAACCACCAGAAGAGGCAGGTTCAAGCCAAGACAAGTGTGGGCCAGAAGGTGAGCCAGGCTGAACGATGTTTGAATACAAGTCGGCGAGAGAGACAAAGTACCAAGGTCCAGACAACGCTGAAAAACTTCCCATTGACAACACTTCCTTCCAGTGTGCAATCAACTGCCAAAAACAGCCGAGCCAAACCAACCCAACCTAAGCTTACTTTTGGTGCAGTGGAAGGAACGAGTCGATCGTTTCTTGGTCGACACCTCGCTGTTGCAGTTCATAGCGGGCAGAAACTAGCTCAAAGCGGCGTCGGATCTCCGCCGTGTCCAGAATGGGGTGAATTAGCTGCGAATTGGCAGCTGGAAGCTGTCTCGCCTCACTTCCTTGATCTTCAGCTTCACTTTCGTCCGTGGCCGTAGACGCAGTCCTCACAGCTTCAAGCGGGGCAACTGATCTAGTCCGAGTTCGTCGACTCTTGCGAGTTTCACGTGTAGTGGCTCGTTCAAGTTCATCCTCAGCAGCGCGTTCCGCAGCACGCTCACGCATCTCGGCTCTCTCCTCTTCATTAAACAAGTGGGTCAGGAGGCGATCGTAGTAGTGGTTGACATCCGTCGAAGTGCATTTGCCGCCTCCAGCTTTCATTTGTACCCCCTTCTTCAAGCGAAGAATTTGAGAGCGAATAGAGCTGATCGTCAATCCGTAGATCCCATTTGTCGCCATTTCCTCACCCAGTTGCTCCAGTATGGCGATTTTGCGTTTCGACGTACGATACTCCTCACCGTGACGCTCCAGCCAGGACATCAACATATCCATGGGGCTTGGGTCACCCGGAGACGCAGAGGCCATCCATCGTAGACGTGTAGAGGGAGGAGTTGTGCGTTTAGGCCGCTTCATTTAGGTCTCTTTCACACCTTCTTGGTTCGCCTTCTCTGTCGCTTGAACACTGTTGACCCTGCAAAACTTCCCTCGACATTCTCGAGTGTGCCTTCGTCTCAGATTCGTGCCGTCGCCTCCCATGGTTACATCTTTTGAACAGCAAGCTCGAATTGAAGTCAAGCGCTAAACTTGTTGGGCAGGTAGGTTCACGTGAAGTTTATACAGCGCCTCTGCTGCTGCAGAGGGAAGCTCTGGATCTCCACAGATACACAAGCGAGTCTTAGGCCAACCGACAATACACGTGCAAAAAATAAGAGCTTGAGTTCCGACGGCAACCCCTACTGCTTACCGTTAATGTGGAAGATGTAGGTACAGTTCCATTGTACCGGTATCGTTAACACTTGAGTTGCTGCCGCGCGCGCCGTTGGTGTCGACCCTAACAAGAACTGCAAGGGCAAGTGTAATCGAGAAGGTTTGTCCTATCGACGAAGTAACTGGTAGCATTGCCACGGCAAGCACCATTATCATAGAGCTGGTGCCGTGCAGACTCATTTGGAAAACAGTGTGGTACAGGATGAGAAATTATCAAAAGCACATTGGCAGCCGTTGGCTGCGTTGATCGTACTCAGTCTTGCAATTATTTCTTGTGCGCAGTACGTCTCAACAATTAGAAATGCCCCCTCCTCCCCACTCCCGCTGAAGATTTCGGCTGAATTCGTGTACAGATCCGTGCACTTGTCTCCGTCATTATCTTCCGCAGTGCAGTTCGAATCGAAGATTGAAGAATTGTTGGGGCGATAACAATTTCAAGACGCCAAGTCATAAACACAATCGACGGTCACGATGTGGGGCGTGTGCGCATAGCTTTTGTCGATATAGTAACTCGTGACTTCTCGCTCCGGGGCATGGAAAATCTGAAAGTAGGTTGGATCCACAGGTGCCGTTATTACTCGACTATAGCTCCACTAACACGAGTGCAATCGATACACCTGGTAATGTATGATATATTAAGTCTCTTAGCTTACGCCCTACACCCTCTTTCGATTCACGCCGTCAGACAATTTCCCGATGGCTGCTTGTTGGTCGTGAACACCACCAGTGAAAAAATTTCAGGCCTTTCATCTTCACCTCAGGTTGGACACAACTCACAGCCTGATGATGAGCTTGCCGATGTTCTTTTGTTCATACAAGCGATCAATGGCGTCCGGAATGCTCTCCAGTCCATAAAACTCGGTGGGGTCAATGCCAGCCTTTAGCTTGCCGTCCTTGATCAGGTTCAGCAGGCGCTGCAAGTGCTCCGGAACGTGTTCAGCGTAGTGGAACAGCAGAAACCCGCGCAGAGAAGCGGAACGGAGCTGCATCTTACGGTTCTGTTGGTATCCGTACTGCGGGTCTGTGCCAGCATCGCCATGGTAGTGCGACACGTTGCCAAACACAATAATGCGACCGAAGATCGCAATGTTGTCCAGCACCGCCTTAAACAGCTCTCCGCCCACGCTTTCAAACGCGAGATTGATACCATCCGGGTACTCTTTCTTCAGCACCTCATTCAGATCTTCCTTCTTGTAGTTGATAGGGCGGTCAACACCGAGCGATTTGAGATATTCCACCTTGTCGTCGGAGCTGCACGCACCAATGACATGGTTGCCAGCCAGCTTAGTCAGCTGCACAACGAACTGTCCCGTAGCTCCCGCAGCCGCAGACACGAATACGGTCTCATCGGACTTCATTTCTCCCGCCTTTTCAAGGGCCAGCGAGGTCGACACCCCGCAGACCGTGAGGGGGATCACTGAAGGTGACAACTCCGGCGTCTTGACGATCTTAGCTGCCGGAACCTCCGTGTACTCGGCAAAAGCACCCAGATCTGTATCAGCAAGTAATGAATCAACACGTTAGAGCTCCTACAAAGAGACGTCATTAAAAGTATTGAGCTTACGTTGATAGGCGACACTCCGACGTCGGTCACACCTTCAGCCACCGACTCCACGACGCCCACTGCATTTTTCAACCACAAATTACTATGTTAGAGTCCCTTATAGTATGTAATTATTACAATAATGATTTTTCTATGGTAGTCGAACCTCCTTCGAGTCCGCAGTTGATGGGGAGTGACGTGCGGCCGTAGCCTCCGTTCGTGATGTTGATTTCCGTGGCGTTGATGCCCAGGAAGCGGTTCTTGACCACTACATTGCCCGTGGAAGGTTTGGGCAGTTCCTTGTCCACCACGATCTTGGTAGCTTTGCGGAAGTCCGTGGACCACGTGTGCACGAGGACGCGGCGGAACGAGGGCATCTTGGACTTGGACTTCAGCGGTAGCGTGTCAGTTGCGTAGTGAGCTCCTCGCTCGGATTCCGATTGATGGAATGCGACATGTGAGACTGATTACGAACCAAATTAGACTTGAAGTGAGTATTAGAAGATGTGATTATCATCGTTGACTTAGCTGCGTCAACTTAGAGGCGGACGATGAGTTTGCCGATGTTCTTCTGGGCGTACAGGCGGTCAAGAGCCTTCGAGATGCTCTCGAAGCCTTGAAACACGGTTGGGTCGATGCCCGCCTTTAGTTTTCCCTCCTGGACGAGCTTCAGAAGACGCTTCAAGTGTTCAGGTTCGTCCTTCGGGTGGTGACGACGCTGGAAACCACGGAGGGAGGCTGAACGCAATTGCATCTTGCGGTTCTGCTGGTAGCCGTATTGAGGATCGTTGCCAGCGTCGCCGTGGTAATGAGAACAGTTACCGAACACAATGATGCGACCGAAGATGGCGATGTTGTCCAGAACGGCCTTGAACATGTCGCCACCGACGCCTTCAAACGCGAGGTCAATACCGTTCGGATACTCCTTCTTGAGCACGGCGTTGAGGTCCTCTTTCTTGTAGTTGATGGGGCGGTCAACACCGAGTGACTTGAGGTACTCGACCTTTTCGTCCGAGCTGCAGGCGCCGATGACGTGGTTGCCTGCGAGCCTGGCTAGTTGGGCGGCAAATTGGCCGGTAGCTCCCGCTGCCGCAGACACGAACACCGTTTCGTTGGATTTCATTTCGCCAGCCTTTTCAAGAGCAAGCGAAGCGGACACTGCGCAGACAGTGAGCGGAACAAGAGCGGGGGACAGCTCCGGAGACTTGATGATCTTCGTCGCGGGGACCTCCAAGTACTCGGAAAAGGCACCGATGGCTGGAAAAGCAAGCAAACAATTAGCAGTTGGCAAAGCGCAGGGGGTGAGAGAAACAATCGTCAGAGCCTTACATGAGTAGGCGACGTTGTCTCCGACCTTGATATCGTCCACACCTTCGCCCACGTCGACAACAACCCCCGCTAATCAAAATGCATAGCGTTAGCAACACTACGACTATTGAGAAATTTGTATGCACTCGCTTCTGCTAACCTGCTTCTAGGCCGCACTTCACAGGGAGAGTAGTGCGTCCGTAGCCGCCGTTGGTGATATTCACGTCCGTAGCATTGATGCCCAGGAAGCGGTTCTCCACAACAACGTTACCGGGGCCAGCAGTGGGCAACTCCGGTTCCTCTACAATCTTCGTGGCCTTGAGGAAGTCGGTCGAGTACGTGTGCACTTGAATGCGGCAGTAAGGAGGCATGGTTTCTTTGTAGTCGCGCAGATCGTGTCAATCAAAAACTAAGCTCTTGGGTACTGCAGTCAATGCGTGGTCGAGTGATGAACCTCGTTGCCTTGCCGACGCGAAAGGAGCTTTCGAGCTGGTTGGCACTTCAACGTGGATTGCGTAATCAACGCGGGTGACGAAAGCTTTGATGAGCATTTGATTTGCAATGGACTGTCGTTGAAGACATTTCGGAAGACATTTATAACTGACGCACATGTAGTGTACACACACTATTGCAGACACAAACACACATCAAAGACTGCACAAATTATCCGCGACGCGCCTTCTTGGTTTTGCAGTTGTCAACGCCGGCTGGTGATGTCGATTCAGTCGACTTTGGAGCGGGGATGGTTGTGTCCGCCTCACCTGCAATAGAATGCTCTTCGTTTGCTGGTTCGGGCGCAGTGGTTGGCGCATTGGAATCAGCTGAACGGGCCGACCCCGAAGAAGATGTCGAGTTCGAGAACGAAGTTGCCTGGCTGCCGGAGGGATTCACAATTTCACCGTCGACGGGGTTGTTTCCGGGCAGCGCTGTCACCACCATGATATCCTCGACGATCTCGGGTTGGGTCGTGCATCTCACCTCGGGGGCTTTATCGCTGAACGAGACGGAAAGCGGAGCGCACTCTCCAGAGTTGAAGTAGTTCTTGTCAGAGCACTGGTCCACGGCAGCCTGGAGGACGTCGACATCCCAGCCGTTAAGGAAGTCCCCGTGGAAACCAAAGCCCGTGCGATCGCCGTTCGCAAGCACAAACGGGTGCTGATCTCCGTCCCATTCGTCATCGTACTGTGCCACGTTGTAGAACGCCTCGTAGAAAATCTTAACCATCTTCTTCCAGCCATCGGGGCAACTACCGCCGTCAAGTCCCGTAGCGTAGGCCATGTGTGACTTGTGATCATCGGAGTCCAGGTCCACGCCATTCCAGCACATGGGGAAATTCACCTGGCCTCGCATGCCATTCGGGCACTTGAAATTCGGGATGCCCTGCTGCTCCGGGTGCGGGTTGTCGTAATCGAGGCAAACCCACGTGATAGCTTTCTCCTCGATGGATTCGCCCTTCTCGCGCAGCTTCGGGTTGCCAGCGAGCATCTTCAGCCCATCGGGGAATGCAATGACCTTCTCATCGCCCGTCGATCGTGGCTCGTAGTAGACGATCTGGTGGCTCTCCACTAGGCCGTACCCGGTGCCGTTCTTGAACTTGACATAAAGTTGTGGGACCCAGTACGCGCTCAAGTCGGCGCCAATGGGGCAGGAAGTACACGTGGATGCCTTCATGGCTGCACCGTCAGCACTCTTGCTGAAGCCGTTTCCACCGCTGATGGCGTGCAAGTGGCCGGAGGCCTCACCGGGAGTGACGATTGGGTCGACACGATCTACTACGAGGTTGTTGAAACAGTCAAAGCGAAACATGCCATTAGCTGCGGGTACCACAGTTGCGATCACCGCCAATGAAGCTGATGCCAACGCTGAAACCTTCATGGTGCTTGTTTGCAGTGCGAACTTGTTAATCAAAGCGCTACTTTTGGAATGAGATAGGCTCGTTGTGCTTCTCCGCTGGTCGGCTGGAAGCACTGTGTCCTGCTGTCATCTCGTGCCGCACAGAACTTGCGCTCAACTTTAGAAATTACCATCGGGACGAACCGTGCTACATGTACTAGGCCCCATACCGCTGGATTGCAGAAGTCGCAATGTTCATTTTTCCAGGTGACTTTGGTCCGCAAGCACAGCTGTGCTTTGGTAAGCAAGCATAGCGCGAAAGAAGGCGAGCATTGACTGTTCGTAAGGAGCATGTGGTGAAGAGCAGTGACTTTTCCAACGAAGTCCCCGATGCGGTCAGATGCATACTCTGCATTTTGTGGACGAGCATGGTAAAGCTGCGTTGGTACCTAGTAGTAGAGTTCGGCACCACAGAAGAGTGGTCTGTCCATCTTTCGGTTTGGAATCTGCATGGCGTTTACCAACCCTATCGGATATGGCTAGAACAACCGCTCTCGTTCAGAATTGGATCAAATGTGCCGCAACCTCAGCAGCCCGCTTTTTCGAGTCGCCGGCAAACTATGGGGACAAAATACCACCTGATAGATGAACAGAAGGGTATCGCTTCATAAGTTCGAGGAATGCTTTTTATGCCTGAAACGCCCTCGTTGCCCTGTAGACAACTGATTCGAGCAGATTGTACCATCAAAAGTTGCGTTTGCAGTGCAAATTGCTCGACTCACACACGTATCTATGGAGACACTCAACTTCGTCAAAATTATAGTAACCGAGGTAAGTGTTTATCGTGTCTTCTACGTGTACGCGCTTTCAAAGACAATGGTCTGGTGAAACCAGGATTTCATTCACCATAAGCTTAGAGCACATTCGTCAGTCGTCAATAGTCTTGCTCACCTTCTTGCTGGCGAGGTGGGTGCTACACCTGCTGGCGACGGCTCGATTCGAGCTGCTCGAGCTGTGTAGTTGAGAGTCAATGCAGGTATTATTTTGGTGCTTTGCCACCGGCTCCAAATCTTGGCCAGACTGGCCGCCAGTAGCAGCACTGAAACTTCTATGCGTGATGTCATATCGACCACGGTGGTGTCGAATCGCCAGGTCAGCGCCACCAACTTACCCCAATGAATCCTTGCGTGCCCCGTGGTTTTTCCGCATTCGCTGCCAACGAGGCCAAGATACACGTACATGATTGCGAAGGTGAAGATTTCAATCTGAACGTCGAGTGCCCTTTCACTGTGTTGGATTCACCGCCACTGATTGTCACGCACAGGCCACACGAACTCTTGTGTTTACTGCAATGCCTCTTCGTTTAGCGTTGGTATTCTAAACGTCACCTTCACCTGACATGTATCTCATTCACTTCAACTTAAGCCATAGTAAAACCAAGTCTAAGCATCCGGTATAAGTTATAACCGCAACGCTCTTGACGCACTGCTGACCCGTTCGCGTCTGCTCAAGGAGTCCTTCGCAACACTGGATACAACTGTCCGATATTTGCTGTAGGAACCACGCACGAGATGCGACTGTGGAGTCTGCTGTATGCAGCCTCGCTGCTCGTGTCCAGCGTGGCGTCTTGCTCCATCGCTGCTGGGTTGTACCGCCACGCAGAGCTCCGCAATTCCGCCATTCGCTTCATTTTCTTCCTTTTCTTCTTCTACTCGTGGCTCTGGTCGCTCTTCCGCGGCCTTTTCTTCCTGGACGCGTTCCTCTCCGGTCCGCTGATCGACTCACAGCCTGATGGTGACGCCGACTATGACGACGTCTTGGGCCTTTTGGGCGTGGCACAGTCGTCCGACATGACGTCGCCATTGCTCTCGTGCACCACTGTTCTGGGGGACACGGCGCTGCTCGCGTGCTCGCTCTAGATGCTGCCCATGACCGCGGAGCTCTCGAGACTCGCCTGCAAGAACATGGACCGAGGCCCTACGAGAGAACACGAAGCTGCAAGATGGTACTGCAAGTGGATCCACGTCATCATCGTGTTGTTTTTGGTCTGCGAGGCGGGGTACACCATATACAATGAGGGCTTTAACAACAGGTCGTATCAGATCCTCATCAGTGGCAACATGCTGCAAGCCATCACGCTAATCTACGTGGTCTACGTTCTCATAAGTCTCAAGTGCGCGGGCCGCAACTACGAGACCATCGGCGGCTCTATCGTCTTGTCGCCGCTATATAAGCGCATCAAAGGCATAATGTGTGTACGTTATGCAGGACGCTGATCTGCCCCCGTTTCGCGTTATTCTGACTTCCTTTTGACGTTTGTGCTTTGCCGGTGGCAGGATTGTGTACATGGCTTTCTCGTTCCAGTACCAGGTCATCTCGTTGATTCTGCTCTTTAGCCGGTTTGAAGTGCACATCCCGACTGTGTTTATCGGCGTCAGTACACTGTTGTTCAACAACTCGGGCACAGCGCTGTCCATTGTGATGAGATGCAGCCAGGAGTGTTTCTTCCGGTCTTTTCGTCACTACGTGCCGGACGAGTATGTGGAGGCCTACTACATGTCGGATCCGGGACTTGCCATGGCAAACGCAGCCGCTGGTTACAGCCCACCCATGAACAACCCCGTGTTCGTCTTCACAGATATCGAGTCGTCCACACAGCTATGGGGCTTCGAGGACGGTGCTATCATGCGCCGAGCCAACGAGATTCATGAAGACATTATTCGCGGATCACTGGCACAATTCCGTGGCTACGAGATCACCACTGCCGGTGACGCATTCCAACTCGCCTTCTTTACCATAAAGGAGGCGGTGGAGTATTGCATCCAAGTTCAGCTGAAGTTGCTCAACGCGCACTGGCCTAAGAAGCTGCATAACCTCACACCATCCACTGCACGCAAGAAGATGAAGACAAGGCGACTCGTATTCAGCGGTCTGCGAGTTCGGATGGGCGTCCTCGACGCGCAGGAATCGGAAGGCGCGCTAGTGAAGGATATCCACCCTGTGACGGGGAAGGTCACGTACACGGGTTTATCGGAAGTCATCGCATCCGAAATCGGCGACGTCGGGGCAGGAGGATGACGCGTCGAGT
Organism: Phytophthora podocarpi; assembly: GCA_001314375.1. NCBI lineage: Eukaryota > Oomycota > Peronosporomycetes > Peronosporales > Peronosporaceae > Phytophthora > Phytophthora podocarpi. The sequence goes on from LGSN01000042.1 coordinate 24,814, forward strand.
TGCCGAATGGTTATCGGTGAACAGTGCAGCATTCGGCCACGCTTTCCAGGTTGAGAACACTCGATCCCACAGTTGAAGATGACGGTAGAGGTGTTTCAGATCACTCCACATGGACTGGAGGCACGCAAAAAAATATTCAATAAGCGTTGGGATGCCCGACTCGAGTCTATCAAGGCCGTGTGACTCGAAGATAAACATCAAGATGGAGGAAGACGACCCCGCAAATATTATTTATAGAGACCAACACAAACTCACTGAATTCAATCGCAATCATGCATGCGTGGACATACATGACAGAAATTATTTTGCTGCTCAAGAAGCCTACAGGTCGTTCGCCTTCAGGAATGCCACGACCTCATCGCCCGACGGCAGACTAGGCAGAGCGCCAGCACGCTGCACACACAAGGCGCTAGCAGCAGAAGCTCGAACCATGCAATTCTGAACTGTGCGACCTTCAGCAAATGCAACAGCAAAGGCACCACGGTAGCAGTCGCCGGCACCGGTAGTATCTACCACGTTGTCCACCTTGAAGGCAGTTTGGCGCAGCACCTCCGACCTGTCAGCAGGAACAAACACCGATCCATTCGATCCCAGCGTCACCAACACATTTCTCGCGCCTTGTTCCTGCAGGAACCGTGCAGCCGCGATCGCGTCGTCCATATTGTTACCTCACGCTTCGTCAAGCGCGCTAGCTCTGTTTCGTTTGGACACACGTAGGTCAGCAGCGGAAGGACATCAGCCGGAATTGGGTAGTCATCACCACCAGTGTCCCACATGACGGGCACGTCGGTCTCAGCAGCAGCCTTCGCCACCAACGCATTGACGCGCACCGGAATCTCACATTGGACAAGTACAAAGGCCGCAGTCTTGATAGCGTCGATCAGAGGAACTGGAAGTTCTTGTGGACACGCGGAGTTGGCGCCGCTTACAATCACGCTCGAGTTGTCTCCGTCTGGCAAGACGAACACGAATGCAAGACCCGACGAGCAGTTTACCTGAGTGCACAGCGCAGTGTCTACGCCCACGGACTCCAGCGACTTCTTGATCATTTTGCCGTGGTTATCATTACCAAACTGGCACGCCATCTTAGCCGTCAGTGTGGGGTGGTCCGTTCCAATGAGCTTGGCAATTGTAACAGCCTGGTTGTCGCCTTTGCCGCCCGGGTAGACATTACCCGTGTCCGACTTCGTGGCAGACACCGTCTCGCCGCGAGCTGGCATACGGTCGACTTCCACTACAATGTCTGCTCCTACAGAGCCGACGACGAGGAAGTGGCGGCGAGTCTGCGTCATTTTGCAGTCCTCCGGGATGCCAGAATTGGAGATGTCGTGTGTGCTTAAGCTCGGTAATCTTCGAATGAGAAGCATGACTACAAACAACCATACTTGAGTGTGAATGTGCCTTAAAGGCTTTAAGGAGTGCTTCCAGCGGCAGCACTTCAAACTACGTACCGTTCTTGCAGTTGGATGCATTGGATACACCCCCGAAAGATGATCGAACGGAAATAGGTTCTAAATGCACTATATTTGCAATTTATGTAAAGTCACTTGGAGTTCAAACAGCTGATCAAATTTCAAGTTGAGGTCGTCGAATGGAAGGCAATTAAGAGAAATGGCAGGACAATAAATCGGACCAACCATTACTTTATGCTCAGTCGCAGTAAACTGTAAACCAATGTACGTGCGCGCACATATCCAACGCATAAACTACCGTCACGGAATCTCTTCTCACTTCTCGTCTACGCGGCCTACAAACTGTTCTCCTTGAGGAATGCTACGACCTCGTCGCCTGATGGCAGACTCGGCAACGCGCCAGGACGCTGCACGCACAGAGCACTGGCCGCAGCGGCACGGGCCATACAGTCCTGCATCTCCCGACCCTCAGCAAAAGCAACTGCAAAGGTGCCACGGTAGCAGTCTCCAGCACCCGTCGTATCAATCACCTTCTCCACCTTGAAGCACTTCTGGTGTACCAATTCCGAACCATCAGCAGGAACGAACACCGATCCGTCCGAGCCAAGCGTGACCAGCACGTTCTTAGCGCCCTGCTCTTGCAGGAATTTCGCCGCAGCAATTGCTTCGTCTGTGTTGTTCACTTCGCGCTTGGTCAAACGCGCCAGCTCCGTCTCGTTGGGGCACACGAAAGTCAGCAGCGGCAGGAGGTCGGCCGGGATCGGGGTGTCGTCACCTCCCGTGTCCCACATGACGGGGACGTTAGTTTCTGCGGCAGTCTTGGCCACCAGCGCGTTGATCCGCTCGGGGATCTCGCACTGCAGCAGGACAATAGCCGCCGACTTGATGGCGTCCGTCAGAGCGGCAGGGAGCTCCTCGGGCCACGCGCGATTGGCACCACCCACAATAACGATCGAGTTGTCACCGTCCGGGTACACGAACACGAAGGCTTGGCCCGAGGGGCAGTCCGGGTGGCCAGCGAGTGTCGTGTCCACGCCGGCGCCCTGCAGTGCGTTCTTGAGCGCCTCGACGTGCGTGTCGTTGCCGAATTGGCCGGCGAATTTGGCCGACAGCGTCGGGTGGTTGGCGCCGATGATCTTACCAGCAGCAGCCGCCTGATTGCTGCCCTTGCCGCCCGGGAAGAACTTGCCCGTGTCTGCCTTGGAGGCGGACAGCGTCTCACCGCGAACGGGCAGGCGACTGATCTCCACGACGATGTCGGCGTTCACCGAGCCTATGACCAACACGTGTGTGCAGGTCTGCGTCATCTCTGCTTGCAGTCAGGCAATTGATCTAAAGAGGGAGATTGATCTGTGGGGCTTGAGCTCTTGAAGGACGAGGCACCAACGATGAAGTGTGGTTGAGGTTAAGCTGCACGTCGTGCACGGCTCTGTAACTTCAGTTTTGCCAACTTCAACCGTGTTTTGCTACTTTGATGTCCTCCACACCACTCATAATCCCGTCAAACTTGGTCATCAATCTCCGTGTAAATGGCGCCGCCGACCTTCAAGCCGGCGCTGGTGGAGCAGCTCTTCCAGTCTACATGGGCGGCCAACGCGGCCAGCGCGGCCGAGACGATCGCCAGTGACAGTAGCGACGAGGAAGAGCTCTTCGACTCCGCACCTTTGGTCAGTGCTGCCGCCGCCGCCTCTCGCGTGCGGAAGATCCACGCGGATGCCGTGAAGCTCAGCGCCGAGATGCTGCGGCTCTTCGTGGTGGAGGCGTTCCGCCGCGCGCAAATGGAGGCCATGGTTGACGACAGTGAGAAGGTGGAGCCGCTTCATGTAGAGCAAATCTTGGCGCAGCTTCTGCTGGACTTTTAGGCGTGGAAATCTACTGCGTGGCGCGAGCTGCAGACGTCGAGCGTCCGAGACGACGCAACTGCGTCATGACATCCAGGAGATGAGTCTGCTGACGCTGGAACAGAGCGTCGGCTATGAAGCTGCTGTGGTGGAGACGGACGGGGTCCAGGGAGTTACTGGACACGTCGGAGACTGCTGCGAGCTTCGCTAACGATCGGTGGAGCTGCTGCAGACGTGCGAGTCGCTAAAGAAAATGCTGGTTAGAAGAAGTGGAGAGCAAGAACGTAAGAGACGATGAACACTGTTACCTGCTGGATCATGTCGTACAGGAATCGCCCATTGGAAGAAAGCTCAGGCGTGGGGTCTTCGGAGGAGAGTGGCCCCGGAGCTTTATCGCTTGAAAGCACTATGAGATGAGCTTCTTGGAAGCGAATATACTCGTTGGCGTTGTGGATTTTCTGCTGTAGCATACAGTCGACAAGGAACTAACGAGAGTTGAACCAGATTAGTGAAGATTACAGTGATATACTGTTCACGTTGACAAGACCATCCCACCTGTGCAGCACCAAAGCGTGCGCCGAGAATGTCGTCTTCAGCACTTTGGAGCAACTCCTCGAGCTGGTCGCTGGCCTGTGCAATTTGTTCATCACACTGTCGAGAGGTATGTAGATCGAGTAAGACGTTAGTACAGTGCTGTTTTGAGGTCGCACGAGCATAGTTGAACTTACCTTGACGACCGCATTTTCAAAGAAACTATGGAGGTTTTGCTCCCTCTTCGTCTTGACCGCGGCCTAGGATCAATCGTCCGTTAGTTAAGCGATGCTGAACGTCATAATGTTTGCTATTGTGCCAGCCAACCTGTTCGAGATCTTGTACGCGTTGCTGTCGCTTCATTTGTTCCAACTCTTGATCTTTCTCCTCTATCATCACCATAAGCTTCTGGAGTTGCTGAGCGTGGTTTTCTCGCATGGACGACTGTGCTTGGTCGTACTCGATGTTAAGACGCTCAGTAGCTTGTTGAATACGCTCGTCAGTTTGCTTCTTCATGTCCACGTGATATCGTGAAATTAGTGCAACCGCGATCCACTTCCTCAAAAACCGTTGAACAAGCTTTAAGGTGCCATGAACCAGCACTTTGCGTAGCATCTGCCGCTGCTTTTTACGCTGATCTGTCGTTATTCTCCACCTCCGCAAAATCTGGCCGAGCAATGGTTGAACTCTCCTTTGGTAGTAGTGATACTCCGACATTCGTTCGAGATACACATCGAGTTTGTGCCGTTCAACACGCTGGATTTTATCTAAGTGGTTGTGCGCCAAGCACTTCTGTACAAACTGTTCCCACCTTCGAAATGCAGTATGCCTCGTCACCGTTGCTTTCTTAATTACCAATCCACGTAACAGCGTTGATCGCTCCTTTGATGACAAGTAATTCAGGTAGAGAGCTGTCCAACATTTCTGAACCAGTCGACTCTCACATCGTTGCTGGAATGCTTCTAATCGACAAACCATCACTTGACTACTCATCGCCGCATAGTCCCGCCACCGAATAAACAGGTGGGCGTGACGAAGTCTTCCAAGCATCGCATTTACTTCATTAAGTTGGTGGGCTTTGCGCTCGCGGTTGTGACTTTGTATCCGAAGACCTCGTTTCCAGCGTACGAACGCTTCACTTATAATCTCATTCTGCATCCGTCGGATCGTCTGGTTAATAAGCTTCTTGTGTAGAACCATTTTCACCGCTTCTTGTCGTTCTGTCTTGATTGGGCGTGAGTATGAGCGAGTGAGATCATTGAGTCCCAGTGTCATCGCCTTCGAAGAGAAGTCACGAACTTTTGGCGGGTTATAAGACTGGCTTGGACTGCCAGGATGCTGCGATTCGGTAGTGTTAGAATCTGGCATGCTTTCGAGCGAGTAGTCAAGCAGTTCACCTTCCTCTTCTGCTTCTTCACGAATGGGTAGACGTGAGGTTTTTTCTAGCTCTGAATGTTCCGTCTGAATCGAGACCGAGAGACTCGCCGGTGCGGAGGCTTCAGGGAGGCTATCCGCCCTCTCCATCATAACTGGCAGTTCATCTTCTTCGTCTTCTTCAATTTCCTCGTCGCTTCTGTCGACATTAGTGTCTTCGATTGACTGCAAGGCCTTGGCACGATGAGCATTATTATCGACTGTCCAATGTGGTTTACTGTTTCTCGAACGCTTTGCTGATGGTGACAGATAGCTTTCTTGGAACTCTATATCCCCGTTGAGAACCTGCACAGCAAGACACATCCAAGTCAAAGCAAAAAGAATTGTTCAGTCTCCTTCCTACACGCAGCTGCAATTCAACCAAAGTAGCCGTACATCGTTGACTTCTCGAATTCGCTGAGAAAGTCGTAGTTTTTCCACTTCCGCCAAGTTTCGTTCTTCTCGCGACCGTCGCACACTGTTTGACCCTCTGCTTCGTGTGTTTTCCCCACTCTGGTTTGAGCCAGCAACAGAAAACGATCTGCTACGTCGCTGCTTGAGTTTGCGCTCGACATAGTCACTAAGAAGAGAATCAGAAGAAGCTTCCAACAAGAATTTGCTCAATTGACCCTTGGACTTCAACGACGGCGGTGCAGAATTACCAGACGAAGAGATGCTGTTGCGAGTCAGTGCCGATGTCGCTGGTAAGTTGCTTTGGATGGATGCGATGACTGATGGATTTGGGGTGGAAACCTTGCGATCTCCTCGCAGAGCATCCAGCGCTTTTCGAAATGTTCGGTTGGCGCTTGCAGTGGTGGTCTGGTCGTCTGAACGCTGGGTGGAGTTCACCGTTTCAATCGACTGCTGCAACACAGCCCTCATCTGTGGATGAGGTGTCAGCTCGAACAAGAAGACGTTGCGCGGATTTCCAAAGGCCACGCGATCTCCATGCACTACGACGGCTCCATCTCGAGGCACCACGACGTCGTTCACGTAGCAGACGCCAGCTTCAGTCGTTGAGAACGGCACTACCTTGGCCGACGCCTTGTCTACGGACAGGTTGAGCAGTGCATGGAGTTCCAGGACATTGGCACCAGAGATGACCACATCACACGTCGTCGCCCCTGAGCCGATGAGTGTCTTGGAGCTGCGCAGCTCGAGACTCCTGTCGACCTCCAGCACCCGCAAGAACGGCATGGCAGCTCCAACTTATTGTTGGTGCTAGCGACTGTTGGTCTGTTGGTCTGTGGCTGTTGGGGAGCTTGACGTCCGGCCAAAACAGACAACAAGACATCACAACAAAACAAAAGACGAAGAAGACGACGGATGCGGAGAGATGATGGGAGAACCACCACAAGAAGCTCGTACATTTTCACGGGAGCAAAAGTCGCAGACCTGCACTTCTATTCCCTGTCATTATTCCCAACTCGAAAGTGCTCCACCGACCGAAGAGTGGCAGACGACAAATCCAATGACTCCTCACAATTAAGCCTTGACGCGACGGCTGCGGATGGCCTTCTTCTGGAGAACACCTGTATAAAATAATCACCACACAATTGTCAGCAACCTAAAAAGCTCCGCCGTCCCGTAATCATCCATCTAATTAACTGCCTGCAGAACGCACCCTTCTCGACCTTGGCGACCGTAGACAGACGCGACCACTTGGCCAGGGCGGCCTTCTTCAGGTCGCGACGGTAGTAGTTGCGCGAGATGTTGGCGCGGATAGTGTTGGCGCCACCGCGAGCACCCTTGCGGAGGGGCACGGCGTTCTCGCCCTTGACGGGCTTCTTGGAGGCCTTCTCGATCTTGGTGGTGAGCGTCACCTTCTTGTCCGCGATCGAGATATCCACGGCCTTGGAGGAGGCCAGGCCCGAGTACTTGCGGCAGTTGCGGTTCAGCAGGTTGAACTTCTCGCGCGCGAACTCGTTGCCATTGCGCTTCACCAGGAAGGACGAGGTGTTCTTGGTCAGCAGCCACGTGAGAGTATCGCTCGACATCTGAGGATTACGACATCATTTTACAAGCAAGGATTTCATGTTAGCTGCCTGTATAATTTACTGCCTTCTGTGCGTTATAAGGTCATAGAGAGCGGTGACCTCACCTTTTCCGCTTCTTCGATGGAAATAATGGGATGGCGGAGACTGGCGGCGTCGGCAGCCAGCGAGACGCTCGACCAATCGATTCGCCCAAGCTCCCGTCAAAATACGAGGCTGGCTTTTTACGAGCGGCGAAGCGTAATTACGCACACGACTTTCAACCAATCTATTGCGAGAAAATGTACTTTCAGCCAATAGTTCTTGAATTTGCAACAATAGCGATAACGATTGGATTAAAGTCAACAGAACCTGCTATCATCATAACAGAGTCGCATGCTCTTTGACAAGATGTCAAAAACGCATCACTTGTGCGGTCGACAATGATGCGCGTGGGTATCTCGCGCCGGTACGTGTCTTTCGTGGTGATATTTCCCGACCCAATGCACCCCAGAGCCTATTTCTAACATGACTACATACGCACAGGTCTTGCGCACAAGTGGCCAAGTCGGTATGGCGCAGCTCTTCCTCCCGCAGCGTCAGCGACTGGTGCAGCAAGACGTTGCTCGCCGCATCGGAAGCTTTAACACGCGGTGACGTCTCGGCCGTGGAGCTCACGCAGGCCTGCATCGACCAGGTGGAGAGCACGCGTGCCTTTAATATGTTCGTGGCCACGAACTTTGAGCGCGCGTTGCAGCTGGCCAAGGCGTCGGACGAGCGTCGCGCAGCTGGCAAGTCGATCTGCCTGCTGGACGGCATCCCCGTGGGCGTCAAAGACCTCTTCTGCATGGAGAACGTGCCCACCACTGCCTCCTCCAAGATTCTTGAGGGCTTCGTGTCACCCTACGAGTCGACGGCCACGAAGAGACTGCTGGATCAGGGTGCAGTGCCTCTGGGCAAGCTTAACATGGACGAGTTCGCCATGGGGTCCGGCACGCTGTACTCCAAGTTCGGGGCGACCATTAACCCGTGGTCGAAGGATCTTGGAGACAAGGCGGTGGTTGCAGGTGGGAGTTCAGGTGGAAGTGCCGCGGCGGTCGCCTCGGGATGCTGCTTTGCAGCGTTGGGCTCGGATACGGGAGGCTCGGTGCGCCAGGTGAGTGAGATCTGGGATGGGGTGAAGGTGAGTGTTGGTGACAAGGGTCTGATAAGAGTGTGGTGTTTGTGTTTTGGTGCTGGTAGCCTGCTGCGTATTGCGGCATCGTCGGACTGAAGCCGTCTTACGGACGAGTGTCGCGCCACGGTATGATTTCGTATGCGAGCTCTCTGGATACACCTGGCATTTTTGCGAGATCTGTCGGGTAGGTGCAGTGCAGAAAAAGCGTTGAAATTTTATGCGTACCTGCTCTAATTGTGTTTGTGCTGCAATAGTGATGCAACCGTTGTCCTCAAAGCTATTGCGGGGCCTGACTCCATGGACTCGACCTGCATGACGGATGTGCTGCCTAAAACCTGGGTACGTTGTTGCTATTTGCTTTTTCCGCGAAGGCTGGAAATACTAAAGTTGCATGTTGTAGTGCTCAAACACGGTTGAGGCCTCAAAACAATCCAAGGAAGTCGATCTGACTGGTGTGCGAGTTGGCGTTCCCGCGGAGTACTTCGTGAAAGAACTTCCTGAAGAAATTCTGAATGTATGGGACAAGGGCATCGCATGGCTTCGAGACGCGGGGGCTCAAGTTGTTAGTGTGTCGCTTCCAACGACGAAGTTATGCATCCCAGCCTACTACATTCTGGCTTGTGCCGAAGCATCTTCAAATCTGTCTCGCTATGACGGCGTTCGCTACGGCTATAGGTACGCTGCCGTTGGCAGAGCTAACATCTTTGTTGCATTGAAAAGTTGTACGCTGCTGAACGTCTGTCTGGATTGCACCTCAGGGCGAAGGATATCGCTTTGGAGACACAGGAAGACCAGTCTGATGCACTTCATGACCTGTACTGTAGAACACGATCGGAGGGTTTTGGAGAAGAAGTGCAGGTGCGTAAATAGTAGCGCACTTTCAGTTGATATGTGATAAACTAACCATCTCCCAATTTGATTTTGTTTTGCAGCGTCGTATACTCTCAGGTACCTTCGTGCTCTCCGCTGGTGCCATGAGTGACTACTACGAACGAGGCGTGATTTTGCGCCAACGTATTCGTCAAGACTTCCAGCGAGCCTTCGAAGAGCAAGGTGTTGACGTCTTGCTGACCCCTACAACGCCGTCAGGGCCCTTTCCTGTCCAGAACAAGCAGGCGAAGGAGGACCCCGTAAGCATGTATCTAAACGACGTCATGACCGTTCCTGCGAACATGGCCGGCGTGCCTTCCATCTCTCTTCCAGCGGCATTGACAAGCGACGGCGACTACCCGCTTGGACTTCAGCTCATGGGTGCTCGCAAGATGGAAGAACAGCTGCTGCAGGTTGCAAACGCCCTAGAGCAGCGCGCTAGCTTTGGTGATCTCGTTCCTGCGCGCGTGTACGAGACTGAAAGATATGATGGGTTTTGAATGATAGAGTTCCAGCAGTACTTCTAGACTACGGTTAACACTCGTGATCTTCACTGATTGCTAGGGTATTTTTCTTCTTCTTGTCGTGGCGGTTCGGTGAAGCCGATGTTCAAGAATCTCGAGTATACAGGAAGGACAGAGTGAATCAATCGATGTAGTGTATTCTGATCAACTAATTTTTTTTCACTCAAACTCTGAGTAATACACCTTCATGCGCCCCATCCCCTCGGAAAACTTATGAATATCCGCGTCTTGAAAATCTCAACGCTACTTGCTACCACCGCAGGCAACGTTTACAGATATGTCAACCACTTCTCGTCCTCCGGTTCCGCCTCGAAACAACCCGCCGTTGCCAAGTCCGCATACCATTTCGCAGCCGTGCGAGCAGTGCGGTTCAAATATGTCGACGGAACCGAGTACACGTCCGGGTCACCGATGTTGTCCGGGAAGTCCACGTAATAAAGACCGTATCGAGGCGCGTATGATCCCCACTCGTAGTTGTCCACGAAGCTCCACGCCGTGTAGCCGATGATGGGAATGTTTTCTTCGTAAATGGCATGATGCACCATCTCGAGGTGGGTGCGGTAGTACCAAAGTTGATCTTGATTGTCGATGGTCTCATTGCCGCACCATCCGTTCTCTGTCAAGAGCATATCGGCACTCGTGTCATAAGCGTTCGCCCAACGAATGTACTCCATGTAACTAGGTGGGAACCCGGAGTGGTCGGTGCAGCTGGTAGGGTCGGCAATACTACCAGAACTGATAACAGAATCAGCATGCACTTGAGTGTTGTCGACTCCCATGTCGGCGAAGTATCCGTCAGTAAGACGCGAGCAATTGGTTTCGGAGTGCTCTGAATCGCAGTAGGTGATTAAATTGGAAAAGTAGTGGTTAATCATGATAAGGTCGTACGATCCCTTCACGAGTGCAGCTTCTTCAACGGTGAAGTTCGGCAGGCGGCTGCCAACACGTTCACGCATCATCGGTGGGTAGTCTCCAGTCGTAATTGGGGCGAGGAACCAACCCGAGTTGAACTCGTTGAAGCGTTCAGCTGCTTCTACATCCGAATCCACCGTGTCATCGTACGGAATGCCGAATCCCGAGAGAACGAGTCCAATACGCGCGCTACTCTGGACAGTACCCTGCTCTTGGAGACTTCGGAAAAGCGCAACCATTTCAGCATGAGCCAACAGTAAGTTGTGCGCAGCCTCGTACTCGTCGCTGTCTGTTCCGCTGTAGATGTAGAAGATGTACATGTACGACAGCGGTTCGTTGACCGTTGACCAGTAATTCACTTGCTGACCAAACTCTGTGAAAATGAGCTCCGCGTAGTCCTTGAAGTGATCAATAATCGTCAGGTTCAGGAAATCTCCGGCTGAATACAGCTCCATCGGCATATCCCAGTGGAACAGTGTCAAGAGGGGTTCGATGCCGGAAGCGACAAGACCATCCACCAGCGAGTGGTAGAATGCGAGTCCTTCGGGGTTGGCCTGCATACGCCGTAGCCGTCGCTCTTCATCGTGTTGATATCGTCTTGGTAACGGTGGAAGAAGTCATCGGCCACGTTGGTGCAGTTTGGAAACGCGTCACCACCGCAGATTTCATCCCAGACGCTTGGTGTTCGGCCAGTTTCATTCATGGCACCCTCAACTTGGTACGAAGCCGTTGCCGATCCGAAGAGAAAGTTCGAGGGGAAGCATTTGGTCGAGGAGTTGCTGCTTGAGGACCCCGAGGTCTCTGTTGCTGCGGTACTACCGGGGGAAGTGCTTGAACTCACGACCGAGCCTGTCTTCGTTGCGGTGGCGTCGCCGCAAGTTTCGTTGGCAGCTGCAAGAGCAGCACTCCAGCAGAACACGGCCCCAACGATACGTAGCCCGAAGTGAACCATTTTCGCGGAATTTGTTTGGTAAATGTCGAACTGAGCTCGAAGTTAGATTTGTTCCTGGCGAATCCTGTAAGCTTGAATACCGTAAGCCAGCACGGATAAACACCGCGCACGCAGTGCTTACGCTGTCAGCTTCCGGCGCGTATCAAGCTCTCGGACCACTTCAACTGTGTGCGTGGTTGAATTTGGCGTGTCCGCACTCAGCAAGTGTTGTTTACGGTTATCGCTGATTACGCGAAAGTTCAACTTAAGCCGGAAGACTAAGAAATAGTGATCAGCGTGCAGTTGATTCTTTACCAAAGGAGAAGGAGAGTTACCTGGCATCGCGACAGTGTCTTGAGCTTGGGTGTCAGTCACTTGACCGTCTTCGACTGCGTCGCGCAAAACAGACTTATTTTTGGTCCATGCCAAACGATCGCCATGGGTCAGCTTTCCTCGAGTTGTGTATTTCATGAAGAGCTACAATGCAATACATGTACTATCAAATTCCTCTACATGTACAGTAGAATAGAATGAGAGAGCTTGTTAATAATTGAGATGGTGCAGCCTTTGCTTCTAGTACTTGAGGTGTGGTTAAGGCAGTGCTTGAAGCAGTGCTTGACCTCCAGAAACATCCGCAATCTCTGATTGCAAACGCTGTGATTCGATGAACCGCCGCCTGCTCCCGGAGAAGTTCTCCGACCTGTATGGAGCGATTGCTACTGATCAGTACAGTACCAGTACACTAAAAACAGCAGGGTCACCCGATGAACTCAGCATTATTCTGACTGTAAATCGGAGTGCGCTGCTGACACCGAATTTTGGATCAATATTTACAACAATATTGTGTGCAACGTTCAATAATTTTGTGCAACGTTCAGTCCAAGATGCCCTCAATAGCTGTGCTGCTATCCGCCGCGTCAGCGGTGCTTATGGCTTTAGAACGGCTGCCCTCTGCCTCCGCAATCGGCCCCGCAAGACACGACCGAGGTCCTCTATTCACCACTTCAAAGGTTGTGCGAACCCTCGATAACGACAACTTCGGTGCCGTGCTGAACGACACGCAGACCGTATGGCTCGTGGACTTTTACTCGCCCTGGTGTCCCCACTGTTTGCAGTTCGCTCCTCAATGGGAAGAAGTGGCCAGCAAATACGCCGACGTGGGCAACATTCAATTGGGAGCCGTGGATTGCACCCGACAGAACGAGATCTGCGACCGAGAGGGGGTCCACTCGTACCCTGGAGTCAAGATGTACAATGTGCCGCCCGAGGCGGAGGAAGCCATCACGATGCCCCATGCAGGGAACGTGTATGCCAGACATGTGGCCAAGTGGATTGAGGAGATTCTGAAGGAAAATAAAATGCAGCCAGGGATTGACGTTGACGAGGTGTACCCGAAGAATACACTTCGCAGTGATCTGAAGAAGAAGGAGCTTAAGTTCGGGGATCCGATAGCTCCTTTGCACGATGATAAATCGATAGATATTCGACTCAAGAGGTTGAAAGATGCAGGAACGACTGCGTTATTTACATTTGAAGACGGATTCTTCATGGGCACGACAGTGTTGGAAGGTGAGCGGTATGAGGCTGCGGTGACGTGGGTGCGAGCTTTGGCAGCGTCTTTTCCGATGAAGGAGAACCGTGCTGCGTTTGCAGTGCTTGTGGACGAGATGAAACAGCAAGAGAGATGGAAGCAGGCGAACTGGACCGAACTCATCAACCGGTGGAAAGCTACTGCCAATGCGATGAGCTACCCTGCGAACTTGTTTGCGAACAAGGACGATTTGGCATTATGTACGACATTCACGTGCGGGCTCTGGACGCTGTTTCACACCCTCACAGTGAGTGACGTCAAGATCCAATCGACGCTTGAGCAATGGAGACCGAGTAAGATCATGTCAGCTATCCGTCTCGTGGTGAAGCACTTCTTCGGCTGCGAGGAGTGCAAGCGTCATTTCCTCAAGGCAAACCCTGAGAATTTGGTTCGGAAATTGGCGCTTAGGGATGAAGATGGACCTCACGCCGTTGCGTTTTGGATCTGGACGATGCACAACACAGTGAATAAGGTTCTCAGCAAGCCGATGTGGCCAACGAAGCTTTCCTGCTCCAATTGCTACGCTGTCAACGATCAGCCACTGTCTTTGGACCCAGCGGATCTGATTGAAGAAGATATCGTCGCATACATCAGAAGCATCTATAAGTTCGAAGACAAGTTGAAACTTGAGCAGCATACCCTCGTGGCTACGCCATGGCTGTCTATGGGAGGTTTCACGTCGATGGCCACAGTCGCTCTGCTTATCGCAATCTTCACCACGTTGTTCCAGCAGCACAAACATCGTTTGATCGGTGTGAAGGCATTGAAAACACGTGACCATATCGCATAGAGGTTCCAGCATTATGAGCAAGATCAATAGATGTATAGGCTCGGTTTCAACAAGAAGTTGTCGATGTTGCACAGGAGCACGCGAATGTTTACCGATAACAAGCGCCTAAAAGTTGTACTACATGTGGTACATGCATATGACGGGTCGAACTAAGGTTTCGCTCTTTTCGCGCTCGTTACGCCTCAGTGTCAGCAGCACCCCTATTTGTGTGTAAGCAGCACAAAATATCACATTACATCAACTGTTTATCGTAATTTTTCGTTTGGTCATTATTTACTTTCGGCACAGGAACTTCCTGTCAGGAAGAGATGACGTCGAAGCGCGAGCTGCTGCTCGTGCCTTGGGCGGCGTTCATCGTGCTGCTGTCCACGACGTCTGCCTTCTCTCTCTTGAAGCACGACACTAGTCCTCTGTTCACCAAGTCGTTCCAAGTGCATTCGCTTAGCACGCAGAACTACGACAACATGTTGAAGGATTCCGACACCGTTTGGCTCGTGGACTATTACGCTCCGTGGTGTCCTCACTGCCGCCAATTTGCCCCAGAATGGGAGCGAGTCGCCAATTTCTACGCGAAGGCGGACAAAGTCCAAGTGGGGGCCGTGGACTGCACCAAAAACAACGAAATCTGCAATCAAGAGAACATCCACGGATATCCAGGAGTGAAGCTTCATCATGTGCCAGCAGATGCAGAGAAGGCCATTATGATGTCACGAGGCGCCAAGAGCAGCAAGTCAGTGATTGGTTGGGTGGAGAAGCTCATGGAGGAGCACGGCATGAAGTCTGGGGTGGATACGGAGGATCTGGCAGCTCAACTGAAGAATTTCCGTGATGACGGCGTTGCGGGGGCTGGTGGGGAAGGAGGGGAGATGATTTACAACGATCAGTCGTTGGAAATGAAGTACAAACGTCTGCATGATGCGGGTATTGCAGCGGTATCTACGTTCCAGAATGGGTTCTTTATGGGGGCCAATGTGCTGGAAGGAGAGAGATACGAGGTGGCGTTGATGTGGGTGGAGGCACTCGCGGTGTCTTTCCCCATGGAGACAAATCGGCAGGTACTTTCTACGCTGGCGGGGTCGATGAGGACGAGTAACCATTGGAACCATGCAGATTGGAACGTGTTGCTGAATGAGTGGAAGAAACTTGCGAGTGAGAAGACTTTTCCGGTGAACTTGTTTGCATCAAGCGAGGACAAGTCGTGGGCGTTTTGCAAGACATACACATGCGGTCTGTGGACACTGTTTCACAGTATAATGGTGACTGAAGTGCAGAGCACCAAGAAGTCCGGGGCGGAACCTTGGAAGCCGAGCAAGATCATGGCGGCAATCAGGCTATACGTGAAGAATTTTTTCGGCTGCGAGGAATGTCGGGAGCATTTCATGTTGTCCAACCCAGAGGGTATCATCGATGAGCTCGCGGCCAGCGATGCAAAGGGACCCCATGCAGTGGTTATGTGGATATGGAAGATGCACAACACTGTGAATAAGGTTCTCAAGAAAGAGCAGTGGCCGTCGAAGAGGGAATGTCCGGTCTGCTACGTGGAAAATGGTGGGCCCATTTCGTTGGACCCGGTGCGACTTCATGAGGACGAGATCGTGGCGTATGTCACAAGCGCATACGGCCACGATGATGAGGAGATCTATGCCATGGACGCTGCATACAACGGCACGCTCGTTGCACTGTGGTCGTCGACGCAAGGCTTCAGCGCACTGGTGATGGTGCTGGGGTTCTGCACGCTGCTTGGTGTGGCCTACAAGACGAGGAATCACCGCACCTTTGACCGAAAGGCGCTTATGACGCGAGATCACATCGCATAGAGGCATGGCGGCAAATACAAGCATTTGTGACATTCTGGTGCTGCAACTTCGTATTCAACGGCTTGTTGACGAACAGATTGTCTCGATTGCGTATGACGGTGAGTCACTGGTGCTATTGCCGTCTGCCTAGAGAATATTCCGCAGCACTGCTCGCCACCACGTCATGTCCAGCATTGCTGTTGGGCAGCAAGGTTCGAGATACCTAGATTACGGTACACTTGATCACCAACTCCACACTTGTCCGAGTGTTGCGTGAACGTCGTCCAAACACTCACTTAACTCCGAATCTGTTCAACTGCAACGTGTCCTTGAAGCCGCTGCGTATCTACCAACGCTAGAAGTTCGCAAGACA
Organism: Phytophthora podocarpi; assembly: GCA_001314375.1. Lineage (NCBI taxonomy): Eukaryota > Oomycota > Peronosporomycetes > Peronosporales > Peronosporaceae > Phytophthora > Phytophthora podocarpi. The sequence continues at coordinate 40,948 of LGSN01000042.1, forward strand.
TGTCCATACTCATACATTTGCCGGCAGAAGCACAAGCGTCGGAAGCCCCGTGTCACGCCCCGATCAAGAGAAAGAAAGAGATAACAAACTAGCCACCAACTTCATCATGGCCGTCAAGACGCTGCTGCTGGCGGCAACGATGGCCGCCGTGGCGTCCGCGCGACAGCCGAGAGACAACAGCCCGCTCTTCACCACGGAGCAGTGCCAAGTGCGCACACTCAACAGTGAGGGCCACGCCGCCATGCTGAAATACTCAAGCGCCGTGTGGCTTGTGGACTACTATGCTCCCTGGTGCCCGCACTGCCGCCAGTTCGCTCCCGCGTGGGAGAAAGCCGCGGCCTTCTACGCCGACAAGGCCAACATCAACATCGCAGCCGTGGACTGCACGCAGAACAGCGACGTGTGTAACAAAGAGGGCATCACGGGCTACCCGACCATCAAGTTGTACCACGTGCCTCCGGAGGGACAGGAACCCATTAAAATGCCCCCAAAGAGCCGCAAAAACACCAACACGGTCATCGCCTGGGTGGAGGAGAAGATGAAGGAGCATGGCATGAAGACCAGCACCGGCGCCGAAGATATCGACGCGCACATGACTAAGATCAACACGGACTGTGAGATGGGCACTGCCACCAAGACGACAACTGCTTCGAAGGGAGTTGAGCTGATTCTCAATGACCAGAGCTTGGAGATGAAGTACAAGAGACTACATGATGCAGGAATCGCAGCAGTGTCGACCTTTGAGAACGGATTCTATGTAGGCACGACGGTGTTAGAAGGGGGGAGATATGATGCTGCAGTGACGTGGGTGGAGGCACTGGCGAAGTCCTTTCCGATGGCAGGAAACCGTGCTGCACTGGCGTCGCTTGCGGGGGCTATTAAGAAGCAGAACAAGTGGGAACAGGCCGACTGGAACGCGCTTCTGACGGAATGGAAGAGGAACGCGACGGAGACGAGCTTCCCCTCGAATTTGTTCGAGTCGAGCGAGAAGCAGAACTGGGCGTACTGCACCACGTACACTTGCGGAGTCTGGACGTTGTTCCACACGCTTACTGTGAGTGAGGTCCAGTCGGAAACTGCTTTGAAACCTAGCGAGATTATGGCAGCGATTCGATTGTTCGTCAAGTACTTTTTCAGTTGCGAGGAGTGCCAAAGGCACTTTATGATGGCCAATCCGGAAAGCTTGCTCGAAATATTGGCTCAGAGCAACGCGGACGGTCCTCGCGCTGTCGCGATTTGGATCTGGAAGATGCACAACAAGGTTAACAAGGTGCTAAAGTACAACCAGTGGCCGACTCTGGAGAACTGCCCCAAGTGCTATGTGAATGATGGCAAGCCCTTAGGTCTGAACCCCGCGCGGCTACACGAGGAGGAAATCCTAGCCTACGTAACAAACGTCTTCGGCCACAAGGATACAGATCTCTTCTTCCTGGATGCCGCTTCGAATGGCGTGTGGCCGGCCGCAGTGTCCATAATGCAGCGTTACAGCTCCTTGGCGATGGTCGCTGTGGCTGTGCTCCTTATGCCTCCGTTCATGTTGCGCTCCAAGAGAGCTCCCAAGACCGAGAAGACCGACTAAACTACCCATACCGTACCGCCCAACTTTTGTCCACAGTCGAGAAGTTGAAGTTGAAGTTGTACTGTTGGTCATCCAACCATTTCCACATCGATATTTTTTTCTTCTTATGCACAGCACACTACACAGTCCGTAAGATGTCTGGCTGTGTATCAAACGTCACTGTTGATCTTTCCTCGAAAAATGTCAGGTCTTCGTTCGCTTGCTCCGTCAAGCACACCAATAGTTTACGATCGGAGGGTCTTGTTTCCGACGCCCCATCCCGTCGTACGATGACTTGCGCACCGAGGCCGTGTTCGCTCCGCCAGGCTGGTACCACGGCAGCGGCGACCTGGTGCTGAGCCACGAGTAGTTGTCGGAGAAGCCCCAGATCGCCACACCGACGCACTTCGACACCACCTTGCATGTTGCAACAGCTCTCTTGTACCCAGCCGTCGATGGCGATGCCCTGGTCCATCCATGATTTGACCATGTTCAGCACAGCAGTTGACTTGGTGTTGATCGTGTTGGTGTTGTAGTCGCTGTAGTAGAGCTTGGCATTGAGACCGAGTGATTTCTTGACAGCGTTGGCAGTCTTGAAGGCCGTCGTGAGTCGGCTTTGCCCACCATGGCGCAGCAAACTAAGCAAATGGCTGGGTACAAGAGAGCTGTTGCAACATGCAAGGTGGTGTCGAAGTGCGTCGGTGTGGCGATCTGGGGCTTCTCCGACAACTACTCGTGGCTCAGCACCAGGTCGCCGCTGCCGTGGTACCAGCCTGGCGGAGCGAACACGGCCTCGGTGCGCAAGTCATCGTACGACGGGATGGGGCGTCGGAAACAAGACCCTCCGATCGTAAACTATTGGTGTGCTTGACGGAGCAAGCGAACGAAGACCTGACATTTTTCGAGGAAAGATCAACAGTGACGTTTGATACACAGCCAGACATCTTACGGACTGTGTAGTGTGCTGTGCATAAGAAGAAAAAAATATCGATGTGGAAATGGTTGGATGACCAACAGTACAACTTCAACTTCAACTTCTCGACTGTGGACAAAAGTTGGGCGGTACGGTATGGGTAGTTTAGTCGGTCTTCTCGGTCTTGGGAGCTCTCTTGGAGCGCAACATGAACGGAGGCATAAGGAGCACAGCCACAGCGACCATCGCCAAGGAGCACAGCCACAGCGACCATCGCCAAGGAGCTGTAACGCTGCATTATGGACACTGCGGCCGGCCACACGCCATTCGAAGCGGCATCCAGGAAGAAGAGATCTGTATCCTTGTGGCCGAAGACGTTTGTTACGTAGGCTAGGATTTCCTCCTCGTGTAGCCGCGCGGGGTTCAGACCTAAGGGCTTGCCGTCGTTCACATAGCACTTGGGGCAGTTCCTCTGGTTGTACTTTACTTCAACTTGTTGCCTTTACAAACTAAATCAATGATGCTATACTGCAGGCTTGTCATGTATTATGCTAGGCTTTCCTACTTAGTCCGCAGTCGAAGAGCTGAGCAAGTCAGAAAACTTCAACGGTTTGTGCGCAATGGCGGCTCGTCAAGCCGAGAAGAAGCTGCTAGTGGCCGCAGCCAAGAACGGCCTCGCCATCCCTTGCGACTTGGACGCCACCGCTTTCCTATTGGCGCATCCTCGTGGCGCTTACACCGCCGCTCGCACAGTGCAACAGTCCAAGATCTTTGACTACGAGGCGCATATCCGTCGCCTCGGTCCGTTCTGTTCATCTAAAAGACTACAATAATAAACTGTTGTATTCTATACTGTGGCTAACTATTATCTTGAAAACTGCAGTGGAGTCGACGGTCGCCATGCAGACGGAGAAGCAGCAGCTGACCCCAAGTGCCGTGGAAAAGGAGCTGAGACCGAGGACTGAGGCGACGATGATAGCGGCTATGCAGGCATTCAATGAGCTGTACGAGGTTCACAAGGACCAGGAGTACAAGATCAATGTGCTGGTCTGTCCTACTGAGGGTGATAAAGTGGATGGAGAGATGCTGGGCGACACGGACGTCTTCTGCCATGTAGGGCTCCTCCCACCGCTACGTTCCGAGATGGTGAAGCTGGAGGTGGCTGGTCTGCCGCGTCATAATGCTGCAGCGAAAGACTCGGCGTGGGTGAAGGAGCGTAAAGAGATTTATGACAGGATGGCACCGGATATGGAAGAGGTGATCCTTATGGACCCGTCGACCCGACACCTGCTTGAAGGCTCGCAAACGAATTTTTGTGCCATTCAGGATGGAGCAGTGTATACGGCCGAGGAGGGGATTCTGAAGGGGACGGTGAGGTCCCTCGTGCTGGAGGTTTGTGCGGAAAATGGAATTCCTGTGGAGCTTTCGCCTCCGACGTTGGATGACGTTGAAAAGTGGCAAGGGTGCTTCATCTCGAGCACGTCCAGGTTGGTATTGGGAGCGAAATCGTTGGAATATGAACACCCTGATACAAAGAAGACGCTGACGAGAACGTTTCCGCCACATCCGATTTTGGACCAAATCACGACTGTTGTTTGTAATTCTGTGGTTGGGAAAAGCACGAAAGTGTTCAAGTGACTTGACTTCATCCAGACAAATTCGGCGTTTCTTGGGCATCATCCTTTGCAGCCCCCGTTACGACGATCGCGTCGTCCTCTTCAGCCGGACTATCCCCAAGTGCAGTTTTTTCTGTAGAATTGAAGGTAATATTTTGCACGGTTTGCTCGTCCAAGTTTTGTGTGTTCTCCTCTTGCTGCTCCCAGGCCTGCATTCCAAAGAATGAGCGCTCTTTGCGTTGCTGCAGGACTTCCTGTCGCTTTGCTTCGCGCTCTAATCGACGGTGCGCTTCAGCTTCAGTCTTAGCTTTCCGTTGATCTTCAAGCCATTGCGTTACCTTTGCAGGTACGTGCATTCCTGTCAAGAGCCTCCATCGTACAAGCGGCCAGCGATAGAAGCGCTCCGTTACTCGTGCCCGGTATCCTCCACCTGCATTCAGCCAATTGCTCATTGTGGTGGCAACCGTCGACCGATCATTTAGCATTGTGAAAGTGCAGCTTAGACGCATCCAGTCGGCGTCGTCAAGCATCGATACGGGTTCTTCCTGCTGGGTTTGCTGCTTACGAAGCGCATCCATAACGGCTTTGCGCTTGCTGGCCAATTCGGAAGGTTTGTGCGTTTGACGCTTCCTCATCATCAAGTAGGCATCTTTTGCGAGCGCGTATTCGTGACGCTCAAAGTATCGGTCTCCAAGGTCGCGCCACGTCTCGGGGGCTTTGATCCAGTCCTGCCACGTGTTGTACACATGATTCAGTGTTCCTCTTAAGTTCTTGCGGTACGCGTCCTCGAACGCTACAGCGCAAAGTCTTCGACTGGACTTTCCCTCAAGCTCCAAGATTCGAGCAGCAAGAAAAACAACGTCGAAGGGTTCCCAGCCGAAAGGAGCAGCATCCATAGTGTGCAAAACGTATTCTCGACTTTGTCGGAACATCTTGAGTGAAATCATCACAATGCCTGCGCGGAAGATCACCTCCGTTAGTCGAGCGTACCGAGGAAAACACATGATGATACCACCCAGTATTTCCGCTGCATACCGGTAGTCCCCGTTTAGCTCGAGTGCGAAGGCGATTTCTTGCAGGAACGACGGGTTACTCAGGAACACAAGGTGCGTGCTTGCTTGTTGGAAGAAGTACAACGACTTGCTCAGATATTCCCACTGGTAGCTGACCTCATATTGCTTGAGAAAGCACCGTCCGAGCTGCCGGAGCAAGGCTGGCGGGACATCTTGGTAAGTAGGAGACGCTGCAGGATTCTCAAATCGAGTGTACTGCATACTGTGAACGGCCTCCAGAAGACAACTGCATGCAGCTTCGTACTGCCTATTGTGCATGAGCGCAAACCCCTTTCGAGAGGCTTCTGACACCCACGAACGCCCTAAAAAGTGTGCAGCTACACGTTTCCAGCGATCACGAGTCAATTGACTCGTACTACCAGGCCCGGTAGACGGTGGCGGATTCCTTCGCCGATAAATCCTCTCCATGATAGGGTCTTCCTCGAAAAACTCGTGATAGAAGAATCGACGGAGCTTCTTCTTCTTTGGAGGCACTTTATCCTCAGTGAGGGAGTGTTCGGTTGTCAAATGAGTTTCCACAGCTTCGTAGTCCAGATCCAGCGGTGGTGGGCCCTTGAAACTTCCAGTAAACTCCATCAAAACTTCGACGTTCAATCTCAAGAACTGCGGGTAGTTGATCACCATGTGACGCAACGCTACTGCCTCTTGTGGAGACCACAGCAGCTTTTCGAGTCGTGTACCTTCATCTTCCCAGTCCTGACGCTCCATCGCCACTACATCTTCCCTCATCATGCGTAAGTTGCGCTTTTCTCGAATACGCTTATCTTGAAGACGATCCTCTATCGCATCGAGATTTTGAGCTCTTCGGTCTTCCTCTTCCATTGTTTCTCGTTCATGTTTCTCAAGAATACGATCCAGCTGCAGCTGAGCTTGCTGAAGACGTCGCTGAAGATTCTCCTCATCGTACATGAGTTTTCGATTCCTGGCTTCCTGTAGTCTGTCCTTTTGCTTGTTCACCACTTGGTCCGCCAATTGCTGCATCTGCTCGAGTGTCTGCTTGTACTCTTGAGCTTTAAGCAGAACCTTCCTATTATATTGTCCACGTTCATCTTCAACGTGCATCAGCGAAGTCTCGTTGGCCTCACGTCGACGCTCGATGTCTCGAAGACGCTTTCTCTCGCGACAAAGCTTGAAATACTGTTCCTTGCGCTCTTTTTCTTCAGCTGATCTGCTCAGTGCGTCTTCCTCACGCATTATATTGTTTTCACGACGTTGACGTTCCTCCAGAGCTTTCTGTGCTTCCATCTTGGCAAATTGCAGTGGATCTAGTGAATATTTGATCCGCTCCTTCTCACGTTTAGCCTCCCACGGCTCTACTGCAGCGTTCTTCTTCTGCGCAAAGTGCCACCGACGAGAACTCTTGTCTGCTTCTTCCATCTGCTGCCTTTCACACTGCTCTCGATTCAAGTCTTCATACTTTTGCCGTCGCAGAGCTTCCTTCTGACATCCAGCTATCCTCAGTTTTGCTTGCTCGGCATCTTCCTCGGCTTCCATCCGCCACCGTATCTCCTCTTCTTCCCTCTCACGTCGTCGCAAACGCTCGTCCGCCTCTGTCTGCGCTGCTTTTGACAAACTGGACCAACGTGCTTTTTCTCCTTCACGTGCTAGCCAACGCTGACGCTCCATCTCGAGTTTCTTGTCAGCATCAGCACATATGATCGTTTCCATCTCTCGTAGTTGTTCTTGTGCACGCTCCTGTAAGAAAGTTTCACGTTTGGACACTTCCAGCAGCCGATCACGAGCTTCGAGCTCGCGACGTTGAGTCTTGGCCACTACGTACCGCGTTTGATACTCCTCGATCAGCATGAGAGCATTCTCGTCGTGTTCGCGTCGTCGAAGCTTCAATCTTTGACGTATCCGCACGTCCTCTTCGAGCGTACGCAGTGCACGCACAAACTCACGTGTCTCCATGTCTGCACGATGCATAAGTTCACGTTCACGAGCCTCTGATAGTCTCTGGGTAGTTCGTGCAAGCTCCTTCTTCAAGGTGGCGTCATGGTCTTGACGTTTTAGCTCGCGACGAGCATGTTTTGTTTCCAGGAATCGCTCTTTTGCTGCCTGCAACTCTCGTTCACGTTTCACAACAAGTTGACGCAGTTCGTGAACGGCATGAAAAAGCTGTCGACGTGTGGCTTCAACCGAACGAGCTGCATTTCGTGCGGCAATCGCTGTGTACTTTGGCGTTCGTTGCTGACCTCGAGACACTTCTACAGCCACATGCGTCTCCGTGACAAGAATTAGCATCGCGTTCAGCTTAGCGGCTAGAGCGCGATCACCTCGAGCTATTTCGTGTAGGCGATGGAGGTTCCCTGTTGGAGAAATCGATGCAAGCAGCATCCTCAATTGTGTCTGGAGATCACGCTTTACCCGCTTGCGTGTCGCTCGACCCCGCCACGCTGCTTGAAGTCGTGCAGCATGAATGACCGTGAGCTGCAGCGTGTGCTCTCGTCGCCGCAACCATTTGCGCACACAACTTTGAATGGTACGAGCAGCTTCCCATTGTGCATACAACGCATGCAAGTTCCGACGACGTCGATCCCAGCGTTGACTACGAAAGCGGAACACTCGTTGGATGTGAACTGCGAAGGGAGCAAGGGTTTCTAGTCTCCGCTGTTCTTGAGCATGCCAAGCCACGAAGTCACGCCACACTCGCCACCGTGATCGCAGTCGCCGCCGTGCATACAACTTGAACAGTGGCGTGAATTTGTACAAACTGGCCAAACTGGAGGCACGGATGTCAGCTAGCAGTGCATGAACTTTTGCGTTTTCCTGGTACGCTTCAAGACGCCTCCTGTGCTGTTCTCGAGCGAGATATTGAATCGTTGAATTGAGTGGAGCTGCATCGATTCGGCCCTTGGGTTGTTGCTCTAGCTTCGTCAGAAGCGCTGGAACAACAAGTTTTGGTGGACTAGGACATGGCATCCGAAACTCTTGACGCGAAGTGACAGCAGCAACTCGAGGAGGTGGAGCTGCAACTGGTGCGATGATCTCTTGAGCAATTACGCTGGCAATAGCACCTCGATTGCGAAGTGAGGCACGCACACTCTGCTCCGTACGACGCAGCGTTATGTAGTTGATAGGCTCCGGTGTCAAGTCCAGTGTCGTTCTCGCCTTCGTAGGGCTTACAGCCTTGATCTGACCTTGGTTTGCCTCACTTTTTGACTCCACCTGTTGATGTGGCTTGAGTTGCTGCAGGTGACGGAGCGATTGTAGTTCTCCTGGTCGAATGTGCCATTCGGTCTCAGCTTCCATTGGTCGCTCGGCGTCGTTGTTATCGGTCCATCTGCTGCCCACACCTCGATGCAGTTCGTCGACTTCTTCGTGCGTCACCACACGGAACTGCATGACCCCGTTGAAACTTGCGGACTTCTAAGGACCAAGCATGGATGTTGAACCGATTGTGGCTCCTAGGCGCCGTTTTCAAATGAACTAGAACACCTCATCAGCTTGAAACGCACCTTCGACCTATTTTTTCTTGGTCGAAAGCACCAGTTTGCTGCTCATTTGGGGCGTAAGGCGACGTGGTCATGACTTGGGGTAGTCCGGAGGGTATTGATGAGCCAAGTGATGATGAAGAGGAGGAAGAAGCTCTGGAAGATCTTGAAGACGAGAACCAAGATGAGGGAGAAGAAGAAGAGGAGGACGAAGGTGAAGAAGATGACGACGAAGCTGACGAAGATGGAGACGATGGAGACGAAGAGCCAAACCAGGCAATCACCAAGAAGAAGAAGGCTTCAAAAACTTCAAGTGGTTCGATCAAAGTATTGGCAGGTGGAGCTGCATCGTACGTGATCCCAGTAGTTCGTCCGAAGCCTCAACGACCAGCAGATAGCGACAATGGACTCCGTATTACGCAGCAGAAGCAGCTTGGACGTGCTTGGGCCGACGGACCTCGCGTGGATCTGGTGCACTTGGGTTTCGTTCAGGAAGATTTCGAGCGTCGACAAGAAGCCGTGGCCAATATCCGAGAACAAATGACGTTGAAGTCACGACCCGGTTACCAGCTCCGTGTCCACGTGCGATGGAATTGTCAATCACTAACCCGCTTGGTTCTGCGTCGGCACTTCTTGTGGTTGCCCTGCGTAGTCAGCTCACTGCCCGAAGCTGTATGGGACGGCGATATCCTTCAAGTTCATACGCACTTGTTGCAGCGTGCCGATGTCAACATGCGCGACCTCGTGACAGGGCAGTTGGCACTTAACATCGCCATCCAGCAGCAGCATGAGCCTATTGCTCGTCTTTTGATCGATCGTGGAGCAGATGTGAACCAGCAAGACGATGTGTCGCTACTAGCGCCAGTCCACAATGCCATCATCATGGGCAACAAAGCCTTGTTTCGACGTCTACTCAAAGCTCAGGCCGATGTGGAGCTTGCAGACCGCGAGGGCTTCACGCCTCTGCATTGGGCATCCGTTCGTGGATATCTGGATATTGTCGCCCAACTTGTTGAGATTTCTGGAGCTGATGTAAATCGCCAAGATGCCATGGGCTGGACACCACTTCACATTGCATGCTTCAAGGGATACCCGGACCTTGTGGAGTATCTGATAGTCGAACGACACGCCAAAACCGAGGTGGAAGACTGCTACGGCTTCACACCGATGATGTTCGCTTGGATTGCTGAGAATATGGACGTTGTCAAGCGCTTGGACGACTTTGTAGTGCAGCAAGAGACCAAAAGACTGCGAAAGCTTGAGACTGGCAACCAGAAGCACAAGAAGACCAAGAAGAAGAAGAAGAAGCGGAGACTATCTCCCCCCAAGCGGCTGTTCTTATCGACGAAGAACTGATCGGAGCTAATTGTCCTGGTTGCTTGGTTGCTCTCGAAGTATAACACGGCGACGTCCTGGAGGAGGCAAGTACTCGATCTCGTCGCGGAAACGATCGCGGTCCCAACGCAGCACCCTCTCCACAGGGACGATACGAGCAGTCATTGCACCGAGTTGAGCTAGAACGTGCTTGGAAGCCGGCGTCTCGGCCACGTCGAAAGCCGTGAGGCCATACATGTTCTTGTGGTTCACGTCAGCACCGCCATCTTCTGGTTCGCGACGTACTAGGAACTGCAGAATGGTCTTGAGTGTTGCGAGTCGTTCAGGAGTCTCCGGTGTAGCGAGCACCAGTGCTGCAATAGCCACCGAGTTGTTCCCGTCCTCGTCGAAGCAATCAGCTTCCAGACCGCTATGAAGCACTAGAAACTCCACCACATTCGGCTGGGCACTCGTGATCGCCCACAACAGCAAACTACCAGGTCGCCAACGCTTCCGTGTATCACTCAGAGACGAAGCACTTGACAGCAGCAACTTGAGGATCTCCAGGTTGCCAGCAGCACAGGCGTAATGGAGAGATGTCGCCTCTGCAGAGTCGAGCATGCGGCTGTAGCGGAAGTTGGAGGTGCGAGGCGCTGTGCTTTCCAGCGTGGACCCGGCCTCCGGCAGGTTCAAATTGTCCGGAAGCTTCGTCAGCGGCGAGGCGCCATGCCGTAGCAGCAATTGCACAACTCCAAGCTGCTGGTGGAGCACAGCAGTATGCAGCAGCGTCTCTCCGAACGCGTTGCAAGCTCTGGTGAGTGGGTGACTCGAGTTTCCATCCTGTTCGGTGGCCAAAGCGAGCTCAAGTGAGTTCACATCACCCAACGCAATGGCACGTTGAAGTGGCAGCAGTCCACCGCTGGTCTGTGCAGCCGGCAAACAGCCATCTCTCGAGCTTCGACTCAGGAACGCTCGGTCTCCAGCTCCCAGAAAGCTCTGAAAGGCAAGCAACATCAAGTGTTCAATCAGCAGTGAACTACTAGTAGTAGTATTTAACTTCTCTCTCTCTCTCTCTCTCTGTATGCCCATCAACTAGCCAGACACGTACATCAACTCGTCGAGGCGCGGCGCGGCGCAGCTTCTGGTCCGCTGCAAAGGCTCGAGGGTTCAACGGGTTGCCGTTCACGTGGCAGAGCCTCCTGCTCTCGAACCTCGTGGCTCTCGCCTCTTGCTCCGGCGTCGTTTGCTCCAGCAGCTCCATCGCGACGCTTCACTTGACAGATCCACCCACCGCCCGTAGCAATTATAGACCCAGTAGATAGTGTTCAAATAAAATATCAAAAAGCTACTGTCTATTGAGTTATCGACGCGTCGGTTCCCCTTTCAGTCGAACCATCAGTCAGTCAGTCATAGGCTGGGCTGGGCGACATATTAAATCCATCCATCCTCTTCTTCTTCTTCTTTTGGTTGCTCTGTGGCTCGAGTCTTTGGGGGCACTTGCGTCGGACGCAGCAGCCGCGGGTCTAGGCGCTGCCGCCCACGAGGATGTTGTTGATGGGGATGTGCACGAGCTTCACGAAGAAGCCGATGAAGCCCATCATGAGGAAGCCCACGGACGTGGCGCCGGCGATACGGGCGAACTCTGCAGGTCACAAGACAGAAAAAAGGTTAGCGACAATTTGGGGCATTTAAGGCTCTGTTGAGGCTGCAGCGACGCACCTTTCCGGTCGGGCTTGTTGCACTTCTTGACCAGGTGTAGACTGTTCTTAAAGAACTGGTTCAGAGGCTGGAACACGAGCGAGTTGACGTCCGACATGCTGCAAAGAGGGATAAACTTGGGAGGTCTGAGAGCTCGACGGAAAACGGGGGAATGACAAGGTGTCGGCCACGCGGCGTTGCCGGATCGCGAGCAAAACGATTTCAGCCAATACGAAGACGTAGAGGTCATTTCACGACGTGGTATTGGTGAAAAAACAGTTGCTAATGCCACGTGTGTCAAATTGTACCGGCGTTGTTCGACGACTGATGTGACGCACATCATTCATCATGTGCACCACATCACTCGACCCAATCAAAAAACAAAAGTTGCAGTTGGCGCCTCTCAATTCAAGTTTGAAAAGATGAAGCGGCGGCTGAGCGAGACGGGTGACGTGAAGCCCGAGGCGGACGGCGACCTGCAGCAGACGGTGGCGACGGCGCTGCTGGACCCGCTGAGCGGCGGCAGCTCGGCGCGCTTCGGACGCGTGGCCTTCGCGGCCCAGGAGCAGCAGAGTGTGAACGCGTTCCTGCACCAGAAGCTGGGCAAGGAGAGTCTGTCCCGCCGGCCCGGGCCCGGGGGACGGAAACTTACGTACATTGAAAGTTGCAAGGCTATCGAATTGGCCAATCGCGCGTTCGGGTTCAATGGCTGGTCTTGTCATATTGTCGAGTGCAAAGAGGAATATGTACGTGCAGTTGCTCTTTCGGTATTGGGGATGGGGCTTGTTACGTTAACATTGCTTCATGTATTGCTACATATATATTGCAGAAGGAGAAGAAGGAAGATCGCTGGAGCATCGCCTTCAGCTCCTTGGTGCGCATCGAGTTGAAGGATGGCACGAGTCATGAGGACGTGGGCTTCGGCTCTTCGGACGGACAGAGAGACTTGGGGGCGGCGTTGGAACAGGCGAAGAAGGCCAGTATCTCGGACGCGAGGAAGAGAGCGCTAAGACTCTTTGGAGAGTATCTGGGTAACTCGTGCTACGATAGGGAACATATCAAGGACGTGAACTCGAACAAACCCATGGCGCCCCTGGCGGCAGCGCCGAACGTGATATTGCCAGGACAGCAGCAACAAGTTCAGAGTGGGGTTGGAGCTCCACGGCCGCCAGTGGTAAATATGCAGCCTGTAGTACAAAATGGACAAGCACCGCAGCCACCGCCACAACAAAATCAGCAGCCACAGGCTGTGCAACAAGTTCAGCAACAGCTACGGCCGCAGCAGCCAGTTCAGCAGCAGCAACAGGTTCAGCATCCTCCACGCCAACAAATGCCGCCTCCGCAAGCAATGCAGCAGCAGCAGCAACAACAGCAGCAACAACAGCAGCAGCTGTGGAAGCCACCCCAAGTCATGCGGAATCCATCGACCACTAATGGCAGTTCATCCATGCAGCAGCAGCAAAATCAGACCGTTTCTGCGGCCACTTCAAGGACCTCGTCAATGCAGACTACTGCGCTGGGGCCCTCTACTTCAACAACTGCGTCAAGCTCTTCTACAAGCCCGTTCCGTCCGCAGCCGCAGCGATGGGTCTCATCAAATGCTCCACCCCCGCCACGCATGATCGCATCGAACTACCCACCAACAATCGTGAAAACGGAGCATCCTGCGAAGGTCCAAGCTCAGCCGAACGCACAATTCAATATGGAAGACCTCAGCCTCTCACAGTTCGATTACGATCCTAATGCGGAAAACAACCCAGCCAAAAAAATGCGATCGTGAAAGGTGAAGTAAATGGACGGTCAGCAAGTTTTTGAAGACGCAAATGAATGGATTAATTGGCGAAGCTGATGCTCGTGAATGCTACGGAACGATGCCGTTCGTGATCTTTTGGAACTGATCGTAGCGCTTCGTCCACTTGTTCTTGTAGCTCGCGCGAATCATCTTGACAACCGTCTTGACGGTCTCCTTCGTGGAGCAACGAAGCAGAAACCGACTACGAAGCTTCTGCAGGTCGCGAGACACGTCACGGCCTTGAAAGCAAGGGAAGGTTGAGTTGTGCATCATGATCTCGACAAGTGCCACGACCTTGTCAGCATGCCGCTGAGCAGCTAGCAAACCCAGCGCCACCAGCTGTACAAACTCACCAAACAACAGGGACGACACGCCGCCTAGCACCGCCACCATCTCTTTTGTAAGCTTGAAAGGTGCCGTCTCGAAGCTCCAGTTGCCTCCTGGTGCGATGCCGAGCATAAAGCCAAAGTCGATGTGCACGAGGTGGCCGTCCGTGTCGAGAAGAATGTTCCCGTTGTGGCGGTCCTTGATCTGCAGCAAGTAGCATACCACTGAGTAGGCCGCGAGGCTGTGCAGGAAGTTTCGCTGGGCCTTCTTGAAGGCGTCTCCAACACCATAGGTATTCTCGAAGTGTGCGCGCAAACCCGCGTAGTCACTTCTCTTCTTGAGTGCATCTAACGATTGCGCGTCTGTGATCGTCTCGAGCAGTCCGCTAGTACGGCCCGTGGACACAATCCGGTATGGTCGCAACCACAACGGCAGCCCGCTCTCACGGAAAATGGTTTGGAACGTTGTGATGAGCTGCATTGCAAAGACCTCCTGTCGGATATCGTCGTTGCTCTTGGAGATCTACGCACAGGCAGGAAAAAGTCAAGTTAGATGAAACCAGGACACAAGCGTGAAGTCATCTGAATACGCACCAGTGAAATGACGTTCCACCCCGGTAAGTGTCCATACGGCGATGAAGCACGAATGCGCTCTTTCTTCGCTTGCCAGCCCTCTCCAAATACCTCGCTTGCACTGAGCAGCTTGGACAGCCCCATTTCGTAAGCTGTCTTGGAGTACCCATGGATGAGACTCAGATGCTGCGAGCTCGCCCCGCTCAGCTCCGACATGGAGTTCATCGAGTCATCAGAAGCCACAGGTGACGATGGAGAGCTCAACGCACTCTGGATATCTTGCACAGCGAAAGAAGACGAGTCACCGGATAGGCGGTTGTCAACCATATCATTATCGTCGCGGCTGCCTTCAGCGTCGTCGTCTTCATCCTCATCGGGAGCTGATGAGTTTTCGACACAAATAAGTTGCCCATTAATGGCAAACTTTTTGATAAGACTGGCGACTTCAGCTTCTTGGTTCGCCAGGGCTGAGTCACATGTGGACCCTTGAAGCAATTCAGGAGGTCCTTTTAGTTCCGTCGAAAGCCTACGCTGACCAGCATAATTCACTTGGTCTTCGATGACCTCGAAACACAGCAAGCAGGGCGCGCGGCTATGGGTGGAGAATACTGTGCCTTCGTCTGGGAGCACACGGGTGATGCGGCAAAACGGATCAGACACGCGACCGAGAGGCACGTATGCCATGTCTGGGATAACCAGCGCCTTCAGTTCTCCAGGAAGGAGTTTCTTGCGGTTCTGCGGTGGGTCTACAGCACGCATCCGTTCCGAGATGTCCGCGAGAACTTTCACGAAGTCTCGCTGCTGGTGGAAGTACTTGTAGCGCTTCTGACGCTCCTTCTCCATCCACTGTAAGAGCAATGCAGGCTGCTCCGGACAACTTCCAGTTTTGCCAGGCGTCATGGGGGGTGAAACGATCTCGTGTTCAGTTGATGGCAGGCTTTCAGCAGGTCGCGACACTTTTTCCTTGTCGTGGGTCTCCCCTTTTTTCTCAACAGCCATTTGCTCCAATTTCTCCTTCATGTGGGGGATGTCCATGAGCCGCCGATTGACATCATCTGCAGTCTGCGTACTGGGCAGTTCAAACTGCTGGTTGACAACTTTAGCCTCGATGGACATAAGCAGCTTGGCGCACAAGTTGTACGTCTTCGGGTCGTTGTCGGCGATCTTAGCTTCCAGCAGCCAGAAGATCTGCAGCGCCAAGTGGATGCAGTTACCGAGGTGCTCGACGTAGGCTTTTGCCCGGCATATCGAGAGCAGCAAATTCACCAGCTTCTCCGTCGCGGCCAACTCGGTATTGACGGTCAAATGGACGATCTGTTGGATGTAAAACTCCACGTCGTCGACATTCTGCTCTGCGTAGGAAGCTAAGCGGTCCAGCACCGGTTCGGTTGCCATAGCGTTGGTGCGGTGCTTGTGCAACAATGTCACAGCCATGTGAGCGTCGAAGGTATCAGCCGAAAGAATGGACTGGGAAAAAGCCTTCTCGTTCTCGCCAGAAGTCAAATGGATTGTGGACATTGCGTGCAGCCAGCGCTCTTTCTCGTTGTGGGTATCGGCTTCCACCACAACGAGCTTGGACTTGTGCGAGCTGATTACAAGCGTGTTGTCGTAGCTACCAGGTGCGCCGCTTCCAAGCAGCGCAACTCGCACGCTTGTTTCAAGCTCCATTGCATCCTTCACTCCAACCACACAGATCTGCTTTTTCGGGATACCGGGCGACGCCGAATCACTTGGTTTGCTCTTGAACACGAGCATCGTTCGGCCCTGTAAAATACAGTAACGCCGTCGACGCACACGCTTGCGAAATACCAGAAACCCCTCCATCTTCCGGTCGTTCGGCTCTTCGTCGTTTATTGCCACAGCATCGCTCGCTTCAGCACCAGGGCGGCCCAATCCTTTCGTTGTGTCGTCGGAATGATTCACGTCCTGCCCAGCGGTTTCTCTAGCTCCTTTCATTCCGTCATCTTGATGCTGATCCTCAGTTTTCTCCAGCTTCTTAGAGGATGATCTTGAAGCCCCAAACGAAAACGAGCTTCTCGTTACTGCCTTCATACTTTGCGCCGATCTCTCTGCCCGAAGAGTACCCCTCTATCTGCTGGCGAGCACAAAAGGGTTAGTGATCAGGAGCTCGGAGCCTTCGTTCCGCTTGGAGCGGTGGTTTTGCCTAAACATAGCAATAACACTTCAACTACAGACAAGAACGAGATAGGTCATGGCACCACCCATCCAGCAAATAGCAACTACTAAAACAAGATAGCAGAAAACAGAGCCGCGAAAACCAAGAGTAAAACTGGACCACTGACACATTGACGCCACCTTCTTCTCTACAGAAGCCGGCCATTAGTTTTCGCTGGTAAGATCCGCAAACAAGTCGCCGTAGAATTCGCCAGGAAGCTTCGGGCGCATGTGCTTCTCAACAAACGATGAGATCACCTTGCTGCGGTTGGCCTCAGCACCTACAGGTGAAGACGAAACTGCGCCAATATCGTGCTGGTAACGATGGAAGGAGCGTGACAGAGTCGCGGCATTGACGGCTGTCTGGCGCACCAGCGGGGCCAGCCAAGCGCCGTTGACTACCATCCCATCTAGCAACGGACCCAGCACGCGGCTAGTGTACACATCGGCCTCGTCCACGTAGCTGTCCTCTTGGTTTGCAATAACATCGCGCTGGTTGAAAAGCGGTGACGACTCGTGGCTTACGTGTACGCAGTAGAGGTCATTGCCCAGCGGGTCGATGATCAGTATCACGCCCGAAGTAGGCATTGGCAGCTTGAATACTGCGTCCCACAATACACAGCCTGGGCGATACGTCTGCTGGCATTCGTTCCACACGATGAGTACGTTCGCGTGCTGGAATAACATCCTTGCATTGGCCCCTTCTGTGTCTTCGGCATCACTGTCACTGTCGCTGTCCTCCTCTCCTTCTACCAATAGGGTAGGCACGTAGATGCATGCTTCGTGACTGTAGTGCGAATAGTAAAGCATCCGGCCATTCACGAGATTAGCGTCGAAGCCGGAGTATCCCTTGTGGTCGTGCCCATCGACTCGTTCACCGATGGATGAGAGGAAGAGCTGGTAGTCCTTTGAAAGTTCGACGTAACCAGCGTGCACATCCGTCGAGGTAGCCAAATGAATCTGGTCATAGCCGCCTCGAGAAGTGCCAGTGAATGCATAAGCAACAGAAATATCAAACGTTTCGCGCTCCGGAAGTTTGTCCAGCGTCTCCAGGTCACGGAGGAAATCAGTAGCCACGGTTGCATCCATAGCGAATACAGAACCCCAGTTGCGCACCGATAGGAAGCCCAGTTCACTCATCATCCTCCGAGAAACTTCCCACGTTTGGAGTGCAGGGTCTTTCTCAGGTGGCGTTGGCTTGCAGCACTTCACGCCACGCGCAGAACCTTTTGGCTGGGAAGCAAGCTTATCCTCCTGGCTCTGTGACACAAGCAAACTCATAAACACTGCGTCCTGAGTGCCCCGGGCATCATCGCGCCCAGCCTGAGCTTTCCGTTCGATCGTGCTCATTCCAGTGTTGCCTTCGCCTGACAAAATCTTCATAGGGTCAGAGTCCGTGTCAACCTCACCATCAGGCGATGAACGCCAGCTTGTCATGGGAGTTTTTGCATGTGTGTCGCGGATCGCAACAAGCAATGGGTCTTCCACGTGTGACTCCTCGCCACTTTCATAATCGCCGTCATCACTGTCCTCAAGAGTGTTAGCATCAGAATCGGAATCGAAGGCGCTGTCCCTTCGAACTTGCGCATGTGGGTCTTCAGTGAAGTTCTCGAACTCTGCTAAACTCTTGGGGCGAGGACCATCGTGGTGCCGGGGTTTGGAACGCCACACATAGCGACCTGTAGAGTCTCGCATAAGCAAAATTGCTTCACCTGCTTGCGCCGCATTCGCAGGCTTCTCGATCACTGTCAGGATAGAATTCTTGTTTATGGAGAAGAAGCGGCAATGGCGATAGATGTCGGTCGCGTCGTTAACGTCGCAGAACTGTGTAAGCACGGACTGAAGCGAGGATAAAGAATTAGAATCAGAACTACAACTTCATACGTTGCGTTAGTACTACGACTCACCTTTTCAGTTAAACCCGACGAGTGGGTACCGATGGAACCAGCATTGCTGGTGTGTGAAACATGATGCTTCATCAGCATGTTCACCAGTTTCTGAGCAGCCTCCCGCACCGCCATGTTTGTGGTATTAGGAGACAATGACTGGAACCGCTCGTTGCCGTCCACAATGGTTGTGATGATCTTCGCGATAACTTGTTGCTTGTTCAGCAACAGAGGCGCTGCTACAATCCATTCGATGATGCAGTGATATGCCGCTGCCATGAGACTGTCCAGATAGAACGGTGCCGTTCTCGAGCGCAGAACCGGCGCACTGCTGCTAATGAAATCGCAGCACGCATTCACCAGGTGGACAACCGAGTTCGCATGATGGAAGAAGACTTCCTCACATACCAGTGACAAATGACGCAGGCAGTCAAACGCAGTGAACAACACCGGTGGCTTGTACTTTTGCGACTTGCTGATGATAGAGCAAATCAGCAAGATTGTGAAAGGTACTTGTGAGTTGCGACTGGATGCCAAGCCGTTCGTCCAGAAAGCAGCCTCTTGCTGAATGGCCACCGTCATGATCCATATCATCATCTGCTGGTTTGTGGGGTCTGTCTCGGTCTTGATCGCTGTCATCAGGAGGGCAACAACGTTCGAACTGGTGTACTTAGGCAAACTTGAATACAGTCCTGGAATGTCGGCCATCGAAGGTGCTACGATCTCCTGCTCAGCTTCCTTGATCAGAGTGCGCTACAATGAAGTCGCAAGATAGCACAATATGTTAGTCTGGTTGGGCATAACGGTGAATAAACGCAATCTTGCGGCTACCCCAACGTACCGGAACATGGGCATGAATAGTGAGAAGGGAGCTGCAGGCTTCGATGCTTGCTCGTCGGAGTAGCACAATCGGGATTCCGCCAATGTGCTGATCATCCTGAACAAAGAATGAATCTCCACCACGTCGACCGTCGGATTTTGTAGATGAAGATGAAGGTGCGTCCTTACGTTCCGCAGCACTACATAAACACAAACAGCACCATTATTATAGTAGGGGTAAATCGTTGATCCCCTCCACTTCCGTACCGGAATACGCGCTCGATGGCCTTGTGGAATGGCCCCGCAACAACACCCGCACCACGTAGCGTGTGATTTCCATACAAACTGAACACATTTGACCAGTTGTATACTGCAGAAGCTGCAATCCGTTCATCGTCGTCGAGCAGCGCGTTCTGCAGAGCCATCAAACTGCGAACGCTAAAAGCCCAGTTAACACGTTTGGAGCGCCCATTGGAGTAATGACACAAGAGTTTTCCAAGGCAGCGCAGCGCTTCGCTGCGACCTGCTGCAAAGCGCGGCTTACGAGTCAAGCAGGCGTCAAACAGCCAAGGCCCAAGCAGCCGCAGGATCGTGTTGACGTCAGGCGGAGCTCGCGGCTGTTCAGTGGTTGTCGGGGAAGTTGCTGTGGACATGTCGTCGGTCGCATCGGTATCCCCATTCTGCACTCCTTGGAACACTGGGCTGTCGCGGTTCGGCGCTTGGTTAAGTGCACCCAATACGTGCTTCCACTGCACACGCGGCACCTTTTCAATGCGCGCGAATTCATCAGCTAGTCGACTCACCCCCTTCACAGCAGCGAGGTACACATCCGGGTCAAAAATCGCAGAAGGGTGGCCGATCACGCGGAGAAGACGGTACCACGCGTAGGCGAGCATGGGGCTCTCCAACTCGAACTTGGAAGGCTGACGGTTGTCCGCCCAAATAATCTCAATCTCTTTGGCTGCGTTCCGGTCGTGGATCTGACGCATGAGGCTGCGTGTGAGTCCGAGCGTGACAGAGTTCCACTGCTCGATAACCAGCGTTCGATGGATCCACCGACGACAAAACTTCTGCAACAGACTCCACAGCTCTCCTCGCGGCCCGCACTGCGGCAGTGACCGCAGATACACTTCAAACAGTAGCCGCACGAGTTGTCCGCACAGTTGGTTGCCCAGTTGGTTGCGTAGATTATGCAGCAATCCATCCGCTGCACCGAGAATCAGGCGGATCAGTCGATCCCACGTCGAGTTCGACAGTTGCGCTCCACGCTGCTTCACCAGAGTATCAAAAGTCTCTAAAACCCTGTAAAAAAAAGAAAGCGTCAACTTGGCAGTAATAATCAATAAAAAAACAAAAGATTTAGAAGGAGCCTACTTCGTGCACAGTGCCACATGTGTAGCCATATTGCTCTCGACGCTCCCACTGGGGACGCCGTTGCTGGGGCGCTCTTCGAAGAGCAGCGTCATCTGGCCCAGCATGTCCTGGATGAAGGTCTGCTCCACCTTCTGCATGCAGGCCGGTCTCTGGTCCTTGCCGCCTTTGCTGCCTCTAGCAGCGAGCGACTCGTCGTCCACCCCGAGCCAGCACTGGTAGATGGCCAGAGAGCCGGAAATGACCTCCGAGTCCTCCATGGGCAGCGCGAACGAGTGGCCCAGCACCTCCATGGCCCAGCGGATGTGGTGGCCGCTGGGCAGCACCGTCAGTGTATCTGCGTTCTCATCCGTTAAGGAGTTCACGACCATCGAGCACATGCCGCGCTGACATTTCTCCGAGAATTTCTATAGCAATATTGACAATAGGGTAATGAGATGACGTAACGGAGGAGACTTGGACGGAGGAGAGAGGGAGGGCGCACGCACCTTGAGAACGTACGAGTCAGCGGACACTGGCACCAGGTCGCACTTGGAGATCCACTGCAGGAACATGGCGCCGCCTCACTGTGCACGCGCTTCTTGCGGGAAGGGAGGGCAATGTGACTCAGCTTTCCGGTCGTAAAACGTGAATGCCATAAAGAAGCTTATAGCTTATTTGTGGTTAGATAGATAGACGGGCCGAAGTAAAAACCTTGCCATAGTAGAACGAACCCGGCCCGGGTTTGGTCTTATTGATGACGGGTCAAGTGTTCATTCGAAACCCGCTTGCCACAAACGGGGCCTTCGACTGCAGCTTCGCTTCGACCTGTTCCTCGGCTCGAAGTGGCTCGAGGTTGGCAGACTCTGCATGTCTCAATTCCAGCCTCCGTCCCCGGCGTTCACGCGGGGCATGGCTCCTCGCACCGGGGACTCGACGGGCAGCCGCACGCCACCTCCGTCTCGGCGGCGACGCGACCGCGGCGGTCTCCTGAAGCTCAAGAAGGGCGGCAGCGCAGACGACGGCAAGAAGAGTCTGCTCGAGGCCATTTTCTCCAAGAAGAAGAGCGGGCCGCCGTCCTGCTCCCCTACCTCCGACAGACGAGCAACTCCCACGCCGAACCCGGCGGCGGTGGCGCGCGGCGTGGAGATCCTGCAGTCCATTTTCCCTAAATGGGAGTCGGAGACGCTGCAGGTTGTGCTGGAGGTTAATGGGTTCATTATGGAGGACACCATCGCAGCAGTGCTGAACATGGAACAAGCAGAAGATTCGACACCACAGGCTGCAGACGGAGAGACACCGAGCGATGCAGGAGACCGCAATAACGGCAGCTGGCCGGTGAAGAACCCACTGCCCGAGGACTTTTTAAGGGTGAGTTGGGAGGTTTTTATACGTGTTTATATGTATTGTAATACTGATTAAAACGATTGTGTCGGTTGTTGATTGATACAGTTGCCAGATGACGACGGAGAGGGGGTGGTGAAGGATGCGCCGTCGGAGGAAGGACTTGCTGAAGAGGAAGATGAAGAGTGCGTGGAGAGTGAGAAGGAGGAAGAGTGCGAGCTGGAGGACAAGACGGAAGCAGTGACGATAACGGAGGATGAGAATCGATCTGACAGGTCGAATAGCACACTGGCCGAGGACGACGGCACGCTGTACGGAAAGGAGTTTGATGACGACAGCGCATCGACGGACGAAGTGATCACCCCGGTGCTGGATGATGCAGCTATGCGTGCCAACCAGAAGATCGTGGCGGACTCGATGAACCAAAAGTTCCTCCCGGTGGAGCTACGCAACGAGCGCTCCAGTATTTTCGACATTGCGCACATTGATGTCATCAAGAAGAGCAAGCTGGATTTGTCTGAGGCGGAGAAACGCATTCGCCACCGCGAACCGCATCTCGTGTTCGAGCTGCTGTCCAAGGCGAGCGAGATTTACCGCAGTGGTGTCATCTCGAGTCAGGAGCTAGACTACCTGCGCTCCATGATCTTGTCCAGGATCCAGCCCACCAAGATGGTACGTCTTGGTTTGCTTGCAGCTATTTAAGTGCTGGTGGTGTGCCGAACTAACGCATGGGTGTTTTACGTGTACCAGTTGATGGACATGACGATGATCATGAATGATATGATCTCAGACCACGAGTGGCACCTGCTCATCCTGAAGGCAAAAGGTAAATTAGAAACAACTCTGCACGCTACTGTATAGCTCTGAACTGCAGGACTAACGTGTCGTGTCATGTGTCAGGAATTCGTCATGCACTGTGCATTCGAATCTTCCGCGAAGAAAGCAAGCCTGCCCGAAACAGTGGCCACATGGTGCGTAATTCCTTTCCTAGTCACTCTTCGTCGCGAGTTGTGACTCACGGTAGTTCCTGTTTGAATCGCTTTTTCCCCCAGGAATATATTGTTCGTGTTGTAGATGTGGAAAGTGGCGTCGTCTGGTTTACGCGGAAGCGCTTCCGCGAACTCTATAAACTTTACCGCAAAGTACGTGTTTCATCAGAAGTGAAACTATCGGGCTTCATTTCTTTTTTTGCAATATGTGGATCTCTCTGACTAATTATTATTTTCTTGTTCTGGTACAGTTGAGCCGTTTATCTGGACAGGTAAATGAGTGTGTATTCCCAACCCGTCGCGGCCACGGCCGAAACTCGCCAAATCAGCTTGCATACGACCGTGCACCAGTGCTGGAGAACTTTTTGCGTATTACAGCAGCACTTGTGGCCCCATCGCCACTCACCTTTCTGCACGGTGTAGCTCTCAAGCAACTGCAGCAGTTTTTGGAAGTACCACATGTGGGTATCCTTGAGCGCAACCGCACCCAGCCTATCTCACGCGAGCTCCGCGTGTTTGTGTACCACACCGTGAACGATCTTACGTCTCCCGAGGGCAAGGCTTGCCAAAAGTTTCTCACAAAAATGAAGCAGAATGGTTTTAATTCCGGGAAGAATGTGCTGGACGAAATTGGCGACATTTTGGACGGTGTGCAGGAGTATATGCTCGAGCACCGGTTTGAGGAGATGGAGCTTATTGTCCAGCGTTTGATGAAGCAAATTCTTGCTGGCAATCCAGCGCTAGGCCGACACAGCTCGTTTGTGAGCTTGATGACAACGGACGCTGTAAGCAACCAGGACAAGCTGCAGCAGCTTCTGTCGGATGCAATTCGGCATGAGCTGGAGGACCGCATTTGCGTGCCGCTGATGTATGACTTGACACAGAACCTGCGCCGGCACGTACAGCATGAAGAGCGGCAATTTCGCCAGCGCGTGTTCCAGTTGAAAGGCAAGCCGCAGAGCTACTTCGGTATCCCGATGGACAAAATCTCGTTGAGCAGTTGGCGGTCTGTGGTGGATGTCATCAAGGAGGTTGACGGGGCTTTCCTGCCGTTGGACAAGATGCGCAAATTGGTCGCCACAGCACACCAGATCCACGCGCTTTACAAGGCTGAACGTATCATGTATCTGAGCGAGCCCCCGCACCACCGTCGACGGAACTCGACGCCGATGGCTGGGGCATTTTGGCAGCCCCAGTCGTCTCCGTCACCGATGAATCGGATGCTGTCGCCCACAAACAGCAGCTCCAACAGATCGTCGCGGGGCATGACCGTTGGGGACGAAGGTGAGGCCCCCGCCGAGATTAATGCGGGCGAACAAGAGCAGAAAGATGGAAAGGATGCCACGGAGAGTGAGGCGTCTACGAAGACGCAGGAGGAGGACGTGTTGAGCGGAGACGACTTCCTGCCCATTTTTATTTATGTGATCGTCCACAGCGACCTGGAAGCGCCGATCCTCACCCAAGTGCTGTTGAACCGCCTGTGTGACCCCGAAAAGCGACGCAGCGAGTCCGGCTACTACCTCGCGACGTTCGAGGCTGCACTGCACCACATTCTGTCGCTCGAGCTGCCCGGCGCCAAGACCGACGGCCTGTAGACGAAAACAATGTAGTAGCCGTTAATAAACCCAGGTCTTAGTTGATGTATTTCACACCAATTTACAAGGGGGGAAGAACTCATAGTGAAGCAGCGTCACTTCGAGAGTGCAGCAACACCCGTGCGACCGGCGCAGAGCGTGAGGCAGCACAGGAGACTCCGTCGCGGCGCTGGGGGCACTGGAGACTGCAGCGCCCTCGGCACTAAATTCAGCCCAGCCAGTGGCGTCTTATTGGCTGCACAGCGCAACGTAGCGTCAGCTGCTTCACTTAACCTTCGGGAGATGTTCGGAATGGACCCCGTGCTGTCCGGGTCGCTGTGCTTCCTGGTGCTGGCCATCGCCATGTACCTCAAGTTCATCCGCGAGCAGCCGTGGGGCGACGAGGAGCTCTCAGACCATAAGAACAGCCCTGTGGACGGGGAGGACGACACGATGCCCTTCCTACACCCAGCGTCCCCCGCCGGTAGACTGCAGGCTCAGCAGCAGAAACGAGGGCCAGGACAGGGACGACTACAGATCAAACAGAAGCAGCAGACACAGACTCAGCAGCAACCGCTGCAACCTCATCACGGGTACGCAGGATTCAAGCAAAGCAGACAGACGGCGTCCTCCGCTGTGGCTGCAGCTGGCGTTGACGCCACAGCCGCGTCAGGTGCCAACTATTTACCCAAGAAGCAGCCCATGCGGAGGCGGACACACAGTGCGACGGCCACGTCCACGGCCTCGCCCAGTAACAAGGTCAAGAGCGCTGCTGCAGACGGCGGAGAGCTCGGCGTTGCAATGGACCAACTGCCGACCACCATCTATGAAGGAGCCAACTACGACCAGTTCAGACAACAGAGACAGCCGCAGGACTCGGGACGGAACCAACACCGGATCACGTTCGACGACTACGACGAAGAGATGGGATTCCTGTCGCCACCTCGACATGCGGATGCTGCCAATGATTCACTGGAGAGTGTGGCGTTTGAAGCCGAGATCGACGGTTTTTACGACCTAGAGAACCACCTCCCTGAAGATCATTTGCTGCATATTGCAGACACGCCGGAACGCGGGCTTCAGCCGCTGCGTATTGGAGGGCAATACCGTGGCGGGGACCTGCTGGAATCGCCGGATATGGCAGAAGCGTCTCCCGATGCGAAGACGCTGAAAACAAACATTGAGCGTCAGTTTGTGCGGGATGTTGCCCCGCCCGCTCAAATGCAGCTCGAAGTCGCGCGTAAGGCTCGCATTCCGTTGTTCCTGCACTCGCCGATGTATGTGAAGACGTCGGCGACCCCTCTGGTCGATGAAGTTGATGCTGAGTTTACAGCAGAGTTTGCGGCGGAGGAGCCACACGCAGAACAGGGCGCTGGAAATGGTGAGGCGCAAGCACTAGCTGCTGCAGGAGTTGGAGGTGGTGGCTCTGCAGATGCAACCGGAAATTATACGCGAAGGAGGAGACCGAAATTGTCGAAGGCCAAAAATGACAGTTTGCACGTGGACTTCAAGGAGCTGCAAATTGACGAGATGATCGGCCAGGGTGCGTTCGGAACGGTGCATCGCGCCAAGTGGCGCGGGACTGCAGTGGCTGTCAAGATTCTGGTTTGCCAGTATCTGACTGCTGACATCCTGGAAGAGTTCGAGGCCGAAGTGCAGATCATGAGCATATTAAGGTATTGTTACTTCTCGTGTGGGGCAATCGATTCGCTTGAACTGAGTATGATAACTAACTTGTTGACTCGTGTTGACTATTACGTTAGGCACCCTAACATTTGTTTGCTGATGGGTGCGTGTCTGGAGCCGCCAACGCGCTGTCTCGTGATCGAGTACTTGCCCCGCGGCTCGCTCTGGAATGTCCTCCGTCAAGATGTTGTCATCGATATGGGCAAGCAGTATGGGTAAGATAGATGTCCTGCTGTGCAGCTGCGTATTTGTCCGACACTAGTCGGTGCCGCTCTCGTACTTGAACATTTACTAACAATGCGTTTTGTGCTGAACTGCAGTTTCGCGCGTGATACGGCTCTAGGCATGAACTACTTGCACTCGTTCCAACCACCGATTTTACATCGTGATTTGAAGAGTCCCAACTTGTTGATCGATTCATCGTACGCGCTCAAGATCTCCGATTTCGGGTTGGCGCGAGTTCGTGCGCACTTCCAGACGATGACGGGCAACTGCGGAACGACGCAGTGGATGGCTCCAGAGGTGCTGGCCGCCGAGAAGTACACGGAGAAAGCCGATGTGTTCTCATACGGCGTCGTGGTCTGGGAGACCGTCACACGACAGTGCCCGTACGAGGGTCTCACGCAGATCCAGGCAGCGCTCGGCGTGCTGAACAACAACCTGCGGCCGACAGTTCCCGAGAACTGTCCGCCTTTATTCAAGAAGCTCATGACACTGTGCTGGGTAAGCGCCCCCGAGCAGCGACCAAGCTTCGAGACGGTGCTGGAGATTCTGAACAGCTCCACCGACGGCTCTCTACCTCCACAGCTTGAGCGAAAACCCAGCGACTCGCCAATGCGGTAACTTGGCGTGCAAGCAGGGCGAAAACAACCAAGTGTATGTACGAAGAGGGGCCGAGATGTAGTTAGAATGAATACAGGAGGCAACAATGTGAACAACCAACAATACAGCAAGCATCAAACTAAATACTGAAGTTGAAGTGCTAGGCACTAAAGATTGAGAGTAAAAAGTGACTGCTGTCCCCGACTAAATCATCTTCTTGTATACATTTATCCGACAAACATTAACATGCCAACTACGGTATATCCGACAGTGTACCCTATACACATATTTAAATGCAGAAAACAAGCGAGTC
This sequence comes from Phytophthora podocarpi, assembly GCA_001314375.1. Taxonomy (NCBI): domain Eukaryota; phylum Oomycota; class Peronosporomycetes; order Peronosporales; family Peronosporaceae; genus Phytophthora; species Phytophthora podocarpi. Next base: position 68,203 of record LGSN01000042.1, read on the forward strand.
AGACACAGTAGGAAGGCTATTGTGCCCATCCAGTCGGGGACAGCATCAAGGGCCAAAGTTTAAAACTTTTTGTTTTAATCGACGCCAACATGTCTCAAACAAACAAACACGCCGTATCTAATACCGGTACCGTGCCGTGCGTCATTGACCAATCTTCCAAGTCTCAAGCAAGTGAACTTATCATCGCCATGGCTCCTTCCCCCGACACGACACTGGGCCTGCTGGGCACGGGCAAGATCGGCTCGGCCGTCTTCACGGGCTTCTGCAGCGCCAATGGCTGGCAGCCCAAGCATGCGTACGTCTCGGCGCGCACCAAGGCCAAGGCGGAGGCGCTCGTGGCCAAGTTCCCGGGCCGCGTGAGTATCGGCGCGTCCAGCCAGGAGATCGTGGACAAGAGCGACGTCGTGTTCATCGGTCTGCTGCCCGCCGTGGCCCGCGAGGAGCTGCCCAAGCTTTCGTTCGCCGGCAAGAAGGTGGTGTCCATGATGGCCACCATTCCCTACGACGAGCTGCTGCACCTAGTCAAGCTGCCCACGGAGAGCGTCGTGCGCTCCGTGCCGCTGCCCGCCGCCGCCAAGCGCGCCGGCCCCATCCTGGCCTACCCGGACAACGCCTACGCGCGCGACCTGTTCGCCCAGATCGGCACGCCCGTCATGGTGGCAAAGGAGGCCGAGATCACCAAGCTCACGGGCATCACGGCGTTGATCTCCTTCTTCTACGCCACGTGCGACACCACGCAGCAGTGGTGTGTCAACAACGGCGTTGGTACGTGGCTGGCTGCCTTGATGAATGCGTGCTGTGTTGTCCTTATTCCTTCCTTCAGGATCAATGCTGACACGTCCTGAATTTGACAGGCGACCAGGCTTCTCGCGACTACATTGCGTCCTTCTTCCACGCACTGGCGACGGCGGGTGCCGAGTCCACCGAGGGCTTTGGCGAGATGGCCGACGAGGCGGCTACGCCCGGTGGCCTGAACGAGCAGGTGCACCGCGCGCTGCAGGGCAACGGCGGCTACGAACTCGTGGCGGACCAGCTGGACGCCATCTTCAAGCGCCTGTCGGGAACCGAGCCAGCCCCGCGCCCGGCATGCAGCTAAGCTGTACACCTGTAGCTGCAGATATCAACTCGGGTGTTTGTTCTCGACTACCGGAATGGGTGACCATGTGCACCGTATCATAAAGTGTTGAATAGCCATGAGATTTAAGTCTGCTTCATTAAGCTCGGCGTTTGTCTTGGAATTGCCGTTGCAGCACCGATAGCTTGGCGTCGGACCAGGGCGTACCGGCATCGGATTGTGGCTGCGGTAGCTTGGGGATGTCGAATTTGACTCGCGCGCCACTGCCGATGGCCAAAGCGTCCTGCACCACAGCTGCAACTACTGGAGAGAGTCCGTTGTTGGATGAGTTGGGCGTAGGTAGTCGCGATTCGGAGCTACTCGTTGTCAGGGGTGGCTTTCTTGAGAGCTTCGGCACGGACGCTGGAGACGCCCAGTCCGGCATTCCAGCGAGGGCTCCCGAGTCGCTGGCCATCTGCCACTTCATGCGCAACGAACGAAGCTCGGCCGAGAGTTGTTTGTTCTCCTTGCGTGCAGCCGAGCGCGTCCAGTCCAGTTTGTTGCGCACGTCAATGAACTTTTCGTCCATGAGACGGAGTTGGTCCTCCAGGATGCGTGCGCCTTGCTCCAGCTCGGCCACTTTCGCGTCCTGTGCCGCATGTTTGCGAGTTGCGGCAGCCAATTTATCCTTCGCTTCAAGCAGTTCTTTATCCACACGACGTTGAGCCTCCACAGCGCGGGTCTTGGCTGCTGCTTCGTGCTTTAGGTGCACCATGAGCTTCTCTACGTGCTCCGAGAGAGCTGCAACTTTCTCACCCAGCTCTTTGTTAGCTAGCTCGCTCTTCGCACGCAAGTCCTTCTCGACGCGCTCACGACCGACCATCTCAACAACTTTTTCTCGCATACTTTGTAGGTCGCGGAGCCCAGCTTGGGCAGTGTCCAACTCCCGTTCAACCCGCTCAGTGCGCTCAATCAACCGCTTATTTCGGCTTCGAAGTACTCGCATCTCGCGCTCCAAGCGTCCGACGCCGCCAAGACCAAGTGCATCTAGCGCCGAAAAATTCTCGACGTTGGGTAAGTGACAAGAAGTTGGTTCTGCGCCGTCTTGTGCTTCGTCTGTTGAGGGATCAAGAGATGATGAAGTCGCCGGTGGGCCTCCGGCAAGCTGCCATTCATGCTCCAACGCCTTTAGACGTAGGCGTACCAGTTCTTCAAGCTTCACATGCTGGTAAAGCATATCATCCACGCTTGTATCTTGACCAGCAATCGTAGGATCAAGGCCAATTCCGCGAAGTAGAGTGCGACGCACATTACCCATTTCTTCTCGAAGCTGTGCCAGATCAGTCTTAGTCTTGTCTAGCAATCCAGCCACACGAAGGTGCTTCTCGCCTTGCTGCACTAGCTGCTCGGATTTGACGAAAACCTCCTGTTGAAGTCCCCGGATTCGCGCGGCATAATCGTTCCCGCCGGAACTTGTGAGCGATAGCAATGCTAGTTCATCCTCTAACGCTTTCACACGCGCGTTGGCCTCATCGAGCTGTTCCTGTTTCTCTTGACTTTGTTGCTCAGCACGACGCAGCAACGCATTCTGGTTCACCTCGCGCACGTCTTCATTCGCAGACGCTGCCTTCAACTGACTGTCCAAACTTGCGATTCGAGCCTGTAGTTCCTCCACCCTACTTGAGCCGCGTGCCAGCTCCTGCTGCTTAGCAGCAAGTTCATCCTCATGTGATCTTTGCGCATCACCCTGTGTCTGCTGCAGCTGATCGTACTGCACTCGTAGTGTGTCATACTCGGCACTCAGCTGCGCGAAGCGATCATCGCGTTCATCTAGCTGTCTCTGGAGTTCTGCCACTTGCTGCTCGTGCAATACGTTTGAGGCACGGAGGCGGTCCAGCTCCGCTAGATCATCCACCATCTGTGATGTGCAGCTCTTGACGCTTTCCTCGAGCTGCGCTATCTGCTCTTCCAGCTCCGCCTTCTCGGCTGCAAATTGTTCCTCCGCGTACCTTCTTGTCTCCTCAATCTGCTCTTCAGCATATCGCTTGGCCTCTTCTAACGCTGCATAACTCTCGCGCCATTGACTGTTCTCTTCAGTTATAGTCTCCACGGTTTGTGTTAGTTCCGCCGTCCGTAAGCGCTCCTGCTCCACAGCTGCCTGCATTTGTGCCTTCTCATTTGCATGTTCTCGGTAGAGCTCGTCATTGGCTTGGCGCAGCTCAGTAATCTCTTCCTCAGGTGTCCTCCCAGCCATGGGTAACCTGTTGGTAAGCGTCGCCACAACGCACAATGAAGACAACCCCAAACAAGGCACAAGCACACCCCAGCGAAAATAGATTGAAGTCGAAGAAACTATTTTCTTGTACGACGCACTGCTTCCAACTTGACCACCACGCTTGACTCGTCCGTCTTCTATGTCGTCCACAGTTCTCAGCACCAAAAGAAATGCTGCTATTCCGTTAGTGCCGAATTCTAGAGGTCCCCAAGCTTGTCCTCTCGTCGGATTCCACTGTTGGTGCCTCCCTTCTAAAGCGCAATATTTTGAGGCGTGAAGGCTGATTGCACTTAACGTTAGTTGCCGTTAGATAGCCGCGTTACCTTCGATTTCGTAGACGCCTTGAATGGGTCAGAAAGCACGCCGGTCTTCTGCATAAGCCAGAGCATCTTGACCGCGTCGCTCGAGCCAGGTATCCGCTTCCACTCCACCTTGTGCACCTCCCCGGATGCAGAGCGGCAAAGTGTAGCTTGCACGAGCGCTAACTTGCTTGCATCGACAGCCTGCAGCAAGCAGTTGATGGCTAGGCTGCCATCAGCAGCAAAGTACGGCTCCAGGAAAATCGAGCCCACCGACCTAGAATCTGACACACGGCCTTCGCCAATGCAGCTACCGTTCCACTCGCCCGTGGCCACAAGACGGACGCTCGTGCGGTCCAAATTCATCGAGCTCTGTTTCAGTCCGAACGACAACGCATCGCGGTGTAGCGCTAGTGCCACCTGAGAGCATACAGTCGCCTCCACAAACTCGCGCAGCCCCTCCACACCTGACACTTCACATTGTGACGCGATTCCGGTCTGAAGAAGAATGCGTGCTCCAGAAATGAGCACCTCTGTGGAAAAGTTCTTGCCGATGTTCAAGTCAAAGGCTGACAGTGTCGAGTCGTACGCGCAAGTTTTCCACTGTGGGCCCACGTAAACACCACGCACTGAATCGCAAATCGGCTGCAGCAAACCGTCGTCCAGAACGCGGCCTGAAGCTGATGTCTGCAGCTTCTGGAAGGCGAGAACAGAGGAAACTTCGTCCAGGTATCGCGCCACTTCGTTTTTCAGCAGATTATGGGCTAAGACAGCCAACACTGTTGCCAATGTTCCTGGTGTGTTATCGTGTTTGTCCATCTCGCTTGCGGAGCCCATACCAGCAGCACCACCTGCGCCCGCACCAGCACCGGAATTGCCAGTATTCAAACCACCTCCAGCAGCCGTCGATACGTCTGAGCCTGTGTACAACAGTGCCCGCGATATTTCCTTCCGACCGTGACGAGTCCGTATTTCTTGCTGCAGGAGAAGGAGCGTATACCGGCAGGTCTGCGTCAAGAAGGCTTCGTCACTGTCGGCAGGAGTCGAATACGAGATAGATGCAGCACGTCGTGGCTTGACTGGACTGCTAGTCGGTAACGCAGTATCCTCTGCTCTGGGTTCTTCCATTTTTACAGCTGTGGTGAGTTCTGCCTCCTGCTCGTGGTCTCCACTAGCCGCCTCCGGAGCTTCTTTTGTCTCCTTCTTCTCCATCACCATATCTTTGTACTTAGCCAGACTCTTCACATCTACAAGTTTGATTGTCAGATGGAACCGTTCATTCACGCGAAGCTGAATCTCGTCATCCAGTACTTGCAGAACAGAAATGTGTGTGTCGGCCGCAGCGTTCTCTTCCTTCCCGTGCTTCTTGACAACGTAGTTGCTAATATTGTATGCCGTGTCTGTCCACTTGGATGTATTTTGAAGCGCCTCTTTCATCAGCGTGTAAAAGAGTTCTTCGCAGAACACGGAGAACTGCACAGCCTTGAGAACCGACACATTGCGCTCTTCCAGGATTTTAAGATCTTCGGGCGTATCTTCGAGCTTATCCATTTCTGCTTTAGTCCTGCATTCGCCATAAATGCGTCAATACTGCATTCTTACGCCTTATCGTGGACATTGTATTTGCATCTGGTACTATGGTTGACGTACATGTGAATCAGGGAAGGCGATGGTAATGTGTAGTTCCCTTCCTTTCCGGTATCCTTTTCTTCAAGCTTAAGCTAGGAGCACAACGAGCCAAAACTGTCAAGAGATAAAAAGACGCCACAAATGATGGATGAGGTAAACCAGTTTACCAACCTGGATTGTGCGAGCCAGAAAGTCCTCAGGTGTCTTGGCACGAACAAGTCCTTTTTCCGTGCGGCTCAGCTAACATCAATTGCACAATAACAAGTCCAACAATTAGCAGTGAATAGCAATACCTTTGTTGCTGCTGTAGACATACCTCAGCATAAGCAAGATCAGCGACAGATCGGGTCTGTGGCACGAAAAATGACCCTGCTGTTGGAGCACCACAACACCCAGTCAGACCCAGCATCCAAGTAACTTCTATCCTCTAAGTTGCAAACGCTCTTACCGCTGCCATAGCTGCAGTCTACCGCCAGCGGTTCGCCCGCACGGAATGGCTTGGGGATGTTTCCGTGGATAGGTGCGCAGATCTTCCACTTGCGCAGCATGTGCGTAATACCCTGGAAGAACACACTCTCCTTCTCCACCGTCTTGGCCAGCGCCTCGATTCCATCCAGCAAAATCGTGCCGCTCTCCTTCACTTGAGCACTTTTCGTCTCCACAAGATGCTCCAGTTCCTCTCTCTTCGGTGCCGTATTCTCACGGATGCAACGCATCTCCTCCAGAAAGTCGCGACGACGGATCAAGTCGATGGAATTAATCAGCTGATGCAGCTCGGCAACTGCCGCTTGGAGCTCCGCCACCATCGGACGGTAGTGAATTCTCGGGTCGATCACTTCTTCCTCGTCGTCGGCATCTTCCACCGCCTCCTCTGGCCCCTCAACAGTTCCAGTAGTTTGCATAGACTCGTCAGCATCCTCTGTCTTCATCCCATTGGCCTCTTCAGTTGGAGCGTCCTCCGTGTCCTCCGTCTTCTGTTTCTTTTTCTTCCTCTGCGTACGCTCGCGCTCCAGCTCCTGAATCGAGTGTAGGAACAGCTGCGCCTCCGTGAACTCCCTGACAACAATAAAGACCCCGATTATTAGTCAGATTTACAGAAATTGGGCAGCATTTAGAAAAATTGACTGCGTTATTTACTGTTGCAGGATCTCCTTGCCCTGGTCCGTCACCATCTCCACAGCCTCGTAGTCCGCCGGGTAGAGCGTCACGCCCACAGCCTCCGGGCCCTTATCCTCCATCTTGTATTGAAGTCGGCGTTCTACTTGTCACCTGGAGCTTCGACTGCCTCGGGTCTGCAGCACACACACAGCACGGAGAGCCTCCCTCGACGCTTTTTTGGCAAATGGTGTGGCCACAGCTGCCCCCAGCTCCCTCTTTTTAGTGACGTAATTTCCAAAACCAGGGGTAAAAACGGGTGTACATGAACATGAAGTCGAGCTGTCATTGATAATCTTTTGCTAGCTGTGCTAGCTTCAATTCTTCATTAAAAAAACTAAAAACTAATCATCTTGGATACTACGACACAACTCACGCTCTGCGACAACTACACAGGCAGTCTTCGCTTTCGACTGTTTTCCTACTGATGGCCACAGCGCCACGGAACCAGCTCACCGCCGCGAGTGTGCACCTCATGAAAAGTTATACTCGCGCTTGGCGTACTCGATGGCTCCCTTGACCATGTTGATGGCGCGCACGCGGTCCTGGCGCAACACGCTGAAAGAGATCAGACCCACTAGTTGGCCCTTCTTGTCCACGGCAGCACCGCCGCTAAAGCCGTTGTCCAGCTGTGCTGCTGTGCGGAGCATCGCCTTGTCAACTTCTTCACCCTCGTACACTTGAGAGTCTGTTCCGGAGCAGATTGCATGATGCACTGTGATGGTGTTGTGGCCACTGCTTGGGTAACCAAACATCCACATTTCGTCGCCTGGCTCCACGTTGTTGGAATTGCCGATGCGCACAGCCGGCAGCTTTCCGATCGTTTCTCGAGAAGTGCCTTCGAGCTTCGTCACTGTCCAGTTGCGCGCGATCATGCGGTCCGTCACGTCCCCAATGTACAATCCACTGGGCGGGTCCGAGATAACCTCGCAATCCAAGCGCAGTAGTGCGTAGTCCAGCTCCTCATTGCAGCATTCAGGGACCACACGCGCATGATACTTCCATAACGGCGGCAGTGACGTAGATTCTGTGGGCGCGACCAAAATCATATACTCGTCGCTGTAGATGCAGTCGAACTGCTCACCCTGCAGGCAGTGCCGCGCAGTAGCAATAAGTCCGTCCTCATGAATGATGATACCGGAGCCTACATTACAAAGCTCGCCTTCGTTGGTCAGGATAGCAATGCGAACTGCAGACTGTTGCACACGGCGGACAAGTCCAGCACGGAAATGCTTCATCTCGGCGCGCTTCTGTTTAAATCGAGCCACTGGCGTGATAGGCGTCGACTCCATGGATGGTCGCTCGTCATCATCATCCTCGTTGAAGTCAGCTAGACACGCTGCTGCGTTCAGCAACTTCATGCGAGGGCCGAACGGGATGCCAAGGTCGCGCAGGTGACCAGCGTTCATCAGACACAGAGACTCAATATCAATCTCCTCTGCCTCAAACAGCGCTGCGTACTTGCTAAGCTTGAGCGACGCCAGCAAGCTGGACATGACCAGGAAGCTCTTCTTCTTCTCTGCAGCCTTGCGCGCCGTCCAGCGGATAGCAAACTTGTTATACCACGACAAGTTCTCGAATCCAATGCCGTGAACATCACGCTGGAAAGCCACCAGCGACTCTCGCTGCGGACTGCTTTCATCGTCTCCGAACACTTTGATGTACAGCGGGCGCCACGTGATGTCCAGCAGAGCTCTCTTGTACCAGAACCGGCAAGTCATGGACGCCAGACACAGATCCACGTGGTTCAAGTAGCTGAGCATATGTGTGAACACGCCGCGGGGCACCCACGCCTTGGAGTGCACGAAGGCGTTCATGGGCGGCTTGCTGCCGGACAAAACCTTGGGGAAGCACGTCTCACAGAGTCTAGACTTGTGCGTATGGCCCGTCAACGCCGCCTTGAACCTGGAGCACTTGGCGCAGAACAAGTAGCCGCAGCGTCGGCAGCGATGCGAGCGTCGGAGCAGCGAGAACTTTTCGCGGCACAAGTTGCACGAGTTGGAGGCGTGTTGCGGCGCCCAGCGGTCACCCCCGCCGTAGGACGAGGCGGCCGACGACGTCGCCGAGCAGGCGGAGGACGCCGACGAGTAGCGGGACACGCGACTCATCTCATCGAAGCCCGTGGTGGCGCTGCTGAGCGTCGAGACTTGGCTCAGGTCCATCTGTCTGGAGCGCTCCGTGGCCGGGAAGCGGCTTCCCGTGTTGCTGTTGGGCAGCACGGCATGCCGCGAGCGCGCTGACAGGTTCAAGTTGTTGTACACGGCGTTGGAGCGCGCCGAGAGCGGGTAGTGGCGCTTGTCCTCGTCCATGAGACTTTCGACTGTGAACCCGTCAGAGAAGGACGGCGGACGGCGGATCGCCGACGTAAGGGGGATGACAAGGCGCCTGTAAAAGTCGCTGGAGCTGAAGCTGCTGCTGCGGTCACCACGCCGAAGAAGCGGGAGCTCTCTTGTACGGCCGGTCACTGGTCGGTCGGTCGCTGCTCTGCTATTGGAGCTCTCTCCCTCTCCCCTTCTTCGTGATTGGAAGGCGGTAATAATTGAGTTTTGGCCAATGAAACAACTGCTGAAACTGCAGCGCTGACTACCGGCGCGAAAAGGAGCGACCGTTTCAACCGCCACTGCTGGACGAATTGAGGCATGCGCATTGCAGCTGACTCCATAGCCGTTAGCTTTGCATGGCAGTGGAGACTGCAATTGATGCTATCACCGTAGCGTAATATTGCTTGGAGAGCGACTTCGGCGTGTGGTGCCGCCAAGAGACAAGCTTCATCGCGGTCGGTCAGTCGGTCGGTCGGCCTTTCATGCTGACAAGTACCTGATAGCTGCTAGGTTCTTGCCTAGGATCATACTACGTAGTAGAAGACGCCTTCACGCTGTTATCCCATTGCATGTTGACCAAATGGTGCAAATTCCAAGCTCTGTCTGTGCTGTATTACGGCAGATAGCCTCAATGGATACGCTACCAACTGCTACATGGACCGAAGATACCGCTAACGGATCTCTAGCGTCGCTACCGAGTAGCCGGCGCGAAAGAGAGCCGTGGCGGTGGGGTGGGGTGGTCAACCGTGTGGTCAACTGCGACCAGCTGCGTCTAGTGGCGACTATCTCGCCGGCTCGAGCAATCCTGCCCGTCAACGTCAGACATTATTTTGCACCCACGGGAGTGTAAAATTCCCACGACACCACGTCACAAAGCGATAGTTGCAGATATGCGCTCGAGCGAACGTTGCGCGGCAGCAACATCAAGTCTCGTTGTGACGATCGGCAAGCAGGTTTGCCACGCGGCATTTTGTGTTCCACACACGACACAGGCTTTTCTTTGCGTCCATCGTAATGTTGTTTTCCAGCCAATCAGCATCGGATATGCTTCAATTATTGCAGGTCAGTCCGACCTTAAAACAATGGTAAAAAGACTCAATGTTCTCCTATTGGTTAAATGCAATCAACAGGTCATCAATTCTCGCAGTCGGCAGTTACGCGTCATTTTGGGCCGCTCGACGACAGTTCGAGCATTTCGAGATTGGTCACCACCCCCCGCAGTAGCAGTACTAGAACCGACCCCCTTCCTAACCCAACACACACCATGGCCCCCAAGAAAACCCAGCACGAGGACGCCGGCATCTCGGAGAACGAGGTGCGCGCGCTGCTTATCGGCAAGGACGGCAACCTGACGCGTGACTTCGAGGCCGTGCTGACGCGGCTCTTCATCTCATTCCTGGAGAAGCCCACGGACAAGAGCCTAACGCTGGACAAGCTCAAGGACTTCAGCAAGATCTGCAACGACGGCAAGCCCTTCTCGGACGAGGAGATCAAGGAGATCCAGACCTACTTCCAGTGCGATGAGAACAAGGGCCTGACGCTCAAGGGCTTCAAGGACATGTACCACACGCAGTCTAGCGCCGAGCCCATGGAGACCTGGCGGGACATGAAGAAGCTCGGGTACGCCTTCCATTGTAATACCCTGCCTGAAGGTGTAGTTGCTGGATGCTGACGTTGCTGTTGTGTCATTTATTGTAGCTTCAACAAGGAGCTGATCGAGAAGCGCGAGGCGGCCCTTCGCTGCCGCGTGTGCAAGGAGCCGTCCACGCTCGTGTGCTCGCGCTGCAAGGCGGTGCGATACTGCGGCGCCGAGTGCCAGAAGCAGGACTGGAAGGCCTCCCACAAGCAGAAGTGTAAGCCGTCCGCGGTCTAAGGGCATCCGCGTGTCCGAAGCTCAAGCTGACGACGGCGAAGTTCAACAACGTGGATCCTCCCCCCAAACTAGCAATTGGCGTCATGCAGAGAGAAACAGAGGGCAAGAGAGGAGAAAAGACAGAAAAGAAGGTGGCAGCAAGCAGCAGCAGCGACGGACTCGAAGGAGAGAGACGCGCTCGTCTGCTGCACGCAGCTTCGTTAGGATAGATGCCGTTAGCAGGTTTGTGTATGATCGAAAAACAAGAAACAAAATCATCAAGAGCGAAATACAAGTGTGAAGTGTTCTCTGTTGCAGTCGTGCTGCACGTACAACAACATCCACTTGGCAGAGGGATTGAATCAATCTTCGGTGCCTCGCACAACGAAGGTGACGTTGCAGTAGGGTTAGGTTATCTGAAGTAGTACCAGGCCCGGTACTATTACATACCGGTACATGTATGCTCCTGTCTTAGTTCAGGAAGGTCCGCTATTCTGTTCGAACTAGGACGGTCCTAGGACATTAATCAGGTTGAGAAAGTCAGACAGAAGAGTCGGAGAAGCAGAGCATAAGATTCAACAAAGACCAGTCATGCAGGTCCGCACTTGCATCGCTGCGGTTGTTGCTGTGGCCACTTTCGAGGCCGTGTCAGCGTCGTCTCAATTCCATTTGAGTCTCGTGGAGAAGGAGGACAATGGCCAGGTGCACTACATGCTGGACTGGGTCACTGCCGCAACTGTGAACTCGTCCCGGCTCATGTTTGTCACTTCTGCAGACGACCTCATCTCCAAAGTGGATGGCAAAAGCGCAGGTCTAGTGACCGAAGCGGCAGGTGAGACCGTGGCATGTTGGTCGGCTTTGCTGGCCAATCTGGAGCCAGGCTCTACGATCTTCTACGCGCTGGAGTCCGACGCCAAGGAGCAGACCACCAGCTCGCTGAACTTCGCTGCGTTGTCGCAGTCCGACAGCTCTGCTGCAAGCGAGACCATGAACTTCACAGTCCCGGACGGAGAGATCACGTGGGCGGTGTTTGGTGACATGGGGGCTCCCGTGCAGGGTCACGCGGCTGCAGTGTCGCTGCCGGCATTAAAGAGCGCGTTGTCGGTCGATGGAGCTTACAGTGGCGTGTTGAATATTGGCGATCTGTCTTACGAACTCACGGGGTCGAACGGCCAGAACTACGTGGAGGAACTCGAGTCGATCACATCACGTGTGCCAATGATGACGACCGTCGGCAATGTACGAACTTCAAACTCACATACTTTCCTATGTTTGCAACTGGAACCGCTGACTCCTCCTCTTGTTGTTGTTGGTGCAGCATGAATACCAGTACGCGCTGTCACCCGCATTCGCCGTTCAGAACTACTACCGGCGGTTCCAAGGAGTCACGCTTGGTGCCGGTGCTGCTAGTGGTTCATCGTCGAACGAGTTCTACAGCTTCTCGTCGGGGCTCATCCATTTCGTGTTCATTAACACGGAAGTGTACGGCGACGAGGCCTATGCGGCGTTGCAGGCCGATGGGGTGACTTGGAAGGTGGATGAAGCAGCACGGACATCGGCTGGGACGGCTCAGGCAAAGTGGCTGGAGTACGATCTGAGTCGTGTGAAGCGCTCCGAGACACCGTACGTCGTGATTTGCGGCCATCGTCCACCGTTCAAGACGCCAAAAGGACTCAGCGCGACGGGGAATCGCTTTGCGAAGGAGATCGTGCCTTTGATGAGCAAGTACCAGGTAGACTTGTATCTGGCGGGCCACGAACACACTTACTTGATGTTTGAGGCGTCTACTTTCAACGACTACAACATCCCTCCGATCATCATCAGCGGCAGTCCAGGCAACAACGAGTACATTCGTGAGGAAGCCGAACTTGGCATCGAAGGGTTCAAGTGGAAGACGTTGATCCCCAAGTATGGCTATGGCTACTTGACGGCGACGAAGGACGCCTTGGAGTGGCAGTGGGGCTCTGCCGCGTCAGACGCTACACACGAGCCTTCGAGTGCAGCGTGGAAGAAACAAGACGAAGCGAGCTTCCCGAAGCAGACATTCTCGGATGGATATACCGCCGCAGGCTCTGCTGTGAGTGAACCGACTGATGTGGCTGGTGAATGGGCAAATGCTACATCAGGTAGTGGAGCTGGAACAGGTAGCGTCGACGACACCGTCGGTAGCACTGCCCAAGAAACGGTAAACTCCTCTGGGGACTCAAGTTCGTCTGCAGCGACTACGTCTTCTGCTGATTCGCTCCGCCTGCAGCCGGTAGTCTTTAGTGTTGCTGGGTTAATGGTGGCTATTGCATTTTAGTGTTAATGCGAAGAACTCAGCACCGCTGTGCAGTTTCAGTAGTTTTCGATCCATACAAAGAGCTTCCATGAGCGCTGTCTTGCAAACAAGTTGGTACCAGCACCTTGCTCCGATCTTTCTGCTCCTTACCATCGTTAACCTACGCATCTTGACTCAAGATTCTTGCGCGTCGGCCCAGCAAGGCTGCTTGTCCGATAGAACGTAAAGCAGATCGTCACCCGTGATGACTTCAAACGGCTGCGGGTTCACATACACGTAGCCGAAAGGCACGCTGCGATCCTTCTCAGGTACTTCAACTCGCGCTGTGGACTCCTTGTCGTTGGCAGCGTTCATGTACGGGTGACAGCGATAGAGTCCGATCACCAGAATGTCGTCAGACGACAGCAGATAATGAAAGACATACTCGAATGAGCGACCCACAAAGTCCAGCGGCACTTCGACAGCGAAAAGAGAGCTGCGCTGGATCTCTGGCTTCGACTTGTCACCACGCAAAGCAGCCCATGCATCGCTCGCACGGGATGTGAACATGAACTCACCCAGGATGTTCTTAATCCGCCCGTTGAAAAACTGGTTGATAAGCAAACTGTCGCAAAGCGAAGTGCTGTATGTCAATCCAGACGTAAATGCCGGTGAGAGGAAGAAGTTGCGCGAGAATGTCTCCGACGAAGAAAACATCGTGAGCTCATTGTCGCCATGAGAACCCGGAAACCAGCCGTTAGCCAACAAGTTTTGCGCGACGAAATGCACACTGGCACGGTTCCCCACTTCCGTAATAACACTCGGCGCCTTCTTCACCCCAATAAAACTCGTGATAAACTTGTGAAGCGCGATAGATTCCTACATGAGCACAACAATGCAATAATCAGTAACAGCACCAAATAACTTACAGATGATAATTAATGCGAAGACATACCGCATCCTGAAGCAATTCGGAGTCGTTAGCTGACGCTGTAGTTGAAGTACCCAAGATCAACACGCGATAAGCGTCGGGAACGCCTGCTCGGTTCAAGGTTTTGTGACGGTATGGGTCCCCAACGACGAAGTGTACATCAAGAAAGTGGCTGAAACCATCATAAATATCGTCATCAGGGAGCTTCGCCGTTAGAATCACCACTGGGTGGTACTGTTTCAAAGAGCGAGTGCGAAGAGGACCGATAAGGTGCTCCAGATCATTTGCAAAAGCCGATTCTGTGGTCATACAGATCACAATAGGAGCGACCCCAAACCCGAGTTCTTCCACGTCATTGATAACAGCGTCTTCAGCAGAGTTCGAGGATTTCTTGACAGGAGACTTCTCGACGTTTTCCTCCCCTTCCGTCTCCTTCTCAGGCTCCGCGTTTTCATAGTCTCCGAACTGCCAGCGCACAAACCGTGCGTGGTGTCGCTGAAGAGATGCTCCTGCATCATGACCATCACTGGAACCGGTTTCACTGCGCACAAGTGACGAAGGGGACGAAACTTGCATTTCTCGCCATGCCAGCGGCATTGAAACGTTTGGAGACATTTCCGTCAATGCGCTGGCATCGGCTTGGGTCTGAGCAATCACGTACGCCGTCTCGCCACCTACGCACGTGTATGAATCGCCCGGGTTGAGAACCACCCCGCCTCTGGGACCATCGGTGACAGCAAAGACGATGATTCCATGGCAGTGTGAATAAGCGAGCGAAGCCAACTCGGAAAAAGTTTTGCTCGCAACCACGGATGCCGGCGGCAACTCAACCACATAAACCTCGTGGCTCGCTCCTAGTAAATATCTGTCCACCCAAGAGCCCTCGCCGTTATCAATAGCTGTAGAACGGTTCGTACGCTTGGCATCACTCCCTAGACCTTCGTCGTTGTCGTCATCAAAACTCGAAGTCGACGTGAGACTGTACATGAAGGTTGAGAAACCGGGACAAATACAGTTTTGACCGAGCAGAGACATCGCAACCTCCGAGAGGCAAAGCACATTCTGCACGCCCATGTCACGAACGAGCTGGCAGTGAACGGATCGATGAAGCTGCGCGAAAATGTGCGCCTTCGGGGCCTGGCGTTTAGCTGCAAGTACACGCATCAAAGTGCGGTGGTCACTGACTGAAAATTCTTCGTCGCCCACGCGGTTTGTCAAAATAAAAATGGCGTCTGCAGAGTCACTGGCCGCGCGCTTTGCATCGTCGATATCAAGCAAAGAGCCCTGGATAAACCACACGCGCTTCTCAAAGAACGGGTCCAAAAGCAGCGCTTTGAGCGACGTGGCCGGAGGGTCCTCACTTAGCACAACCACGTGGACACCGACAAAATCGTGATCGTTGTGGAAAATTTCATGAAAGAAGTGGCTGATGCGAGAAGCAGTGAGGTCTCCACAGAGCACAACATGGCGGCTGTTGGACGAAGGGTTGTAGCTGGCTTCCTCGTACGCTGAGACGGAGTTGCTTAAGTCCATAACGTTCGAGATCTGGTACGGGATGATGAGGATGAAAACGCAGACGAGCACGCCCACAAAGATCTTTGACAGGTTGTTTTCCGACGGCGGTTTGTCGATGGTCACAAATGTCATGACGGAGTTGAAGAACGAGTTGAAGAAGGTCCACTCGCCAAGGTTCTTGACCGAGAGCGTGCCATCCATCGTCTCGGCGACCTGGATGATTCCAGCAGCACCCAGCAGGATGCATGTAATCTGCAGGTAACACAAGAACGCGAACTGACGCACCGGGGTCAAGTACGCGTGGCAGCGGCTCAGCACCGCCTTGCCCGTAAGGTAGCACATGGCAAAGCGCACGGGATAGACGAAGCGCCACCACGACTCACCGTACCAAAAAGTACTAAGCACAGCAAGAGCAGAGTGTGAGTCAAATGATACTTAGGTGAAAAATTAGTATCAGCAACAGGAAATGACTCAACTGGTAGCGGATGAAGAAGGAGGCCGGAAGCACCGGCAGAATGTTCACGAGGTAGACAAGCGTCGTCGGAGACAACAGATACTCCCGGCGTCGACTGGCAGCGAGATAAACGCCTCGAAAGGCGAAGTCAACGATAAACAGCGACGCGCAGTTCAACTCCACCACCCAGATCGAGTGAGGCATCTACAGGACAAGAGCAACCTCGTCTCGTTAGTAAATAGCCAACCACTGGCCCCACTTAGAGCCATGCATGAAATAATTGGAACACCTACATTGTTGAAAGGGATGTAGGTGTTGGTGATGTATGTGCCAGCGAAGACGACTGAGACCAACACCATGAAGCTGTCGATGGCGGCGCCGAGGTTCCCATTGTCCAAGTGGCTGCTCTCCAGAAAATAAACACGTCAGTACATCACCAGACTCTTCCCCCAATACAGTGCACAGGTCACTGACCGACTGATGCGCTCGATGTCGCGGGAATTGCCGAAGATGTCGAGTTTGTTCGCTTTGGACGCGGCTTTGGCTCTGGTGGCGGTAGACTGGAGGGAAATTCACAGGAAGGGAGTGTCAGTGGTTAATGCTGCAAGTAGGGGTGTTGCAGCTGGGTGTGGGGACCTCGGGGACGCTGCCGTAGCGAGAGGCGTCGGCGAGGAGCGGCTGGCTCTCCATGGTGGACGAAGTTTCGCGAATCAGGTCGATGGTGGTCAATTCCACAGCATGGGTTAACTTTTGACACCACAAATTCTGATACCCTTTTAACATTGATTAATTTTATATATTAATTTTAACAATTTGGAGTGTTAGGTTTTTCGGTCTTGCTATCATACGTTTTACCTTTCCATTTCAATATGCTTATAAATTCTGGTTTAAATCTGTTGATCAGAAGTGGGAGCGGGTTCTGAAATTCTATTTTAAAGAGGTTTCAATTCTGATTCTTTTGAGGCAGCACCAAAAGAATCAGAATTGTGCATTGCGGAGGCGATGGACGTGGAGGACGCGACGACGTTGAGCTACGAGGACTTTTGCGCTCATTATATGGCGCCCAACCGTCCTGTGCTCCTGCGCAATGTGACGGACAAGTGGTTTCCGAAGACGGCGCAGTGGCGAGATGGCCAAAAAATTAATTTCAAGCATTTGAAAGAGCGCTACGGAACTGCTTTGACACCCGTACGAAATGCATCCACTAGCCAAGTATTAGGCGGATTGGAGTTATTTGAAGGCATTTAAAGGGTCACTTGTTGATTTGTGTTGTTAATTAAGGTAGCGAGTGGCGATGTGGTGGAGTACGGAGCTGAGGACCGATGGACCATGAGACTCGGTGGGGAGGAGGGCAAATTGAACCGATCGATGTGCCTGATTGGAGGCTGACACTGCGTAGACGAGTATTTGGACCTGATTCAGAATAGGACAGTGGGCAAGAGATATCTCAAGGACTGGCACTTCGTACACGCCTTCGGCCACGACATCTACGAGTACGATAGAAGGATCATTGGGATGTTCAAGCAAGCTTTGCTGACTAGTGCAGTGGTCTTTGGTGTCGGTTGTTTCCGGTGATTGCAGGACACCACCGTTTTTCAAGGATGACTGGCTCAACTGGTACGATTGCTGGGTAGTGACATTGTGTCCGAGTCCTTGTGGACTTAAGGGTTAACAAACATGCTGTGTCCATTGCTGTCACGCCTTGGCAACGGACGCACAGGTGGTGGGACCACAAAGAGGAGAGCGAAAGTGATTACCGATTTGTGTACCTGGGTGAGTTTGACGATCGTGTTTACAGTTGTAGTGGTTTGGTGCCATAGACTTACATTTGTATTGTACTCACAGGCCCAGCTGGAAGCTGGACACCGCTTCATCAAGATGTATTCCGCTCGTACAGGTATGCACTCGTGACATCGTTGACTACGAACGATCTCGATTCTAATACGCTCACTTCTCTTCTTTATTCAGCTGGTCGGTGAACGTCTGCGGTCGCAAGGAGTGGGTCTTCTACCACCCGGACGATGTACGTATCGTGGTGACACACAATCTCGGTACAATAGTGTCTGACGCTGTTATTGCGGAGCAGGAACCAAAGTTGAAAGATCGCTTTGGCCGCTTTGTCGTTCCTGACGTCACGGCTGAGGTGATCGATAAAGAGAATTACCCTCGCTTCCACGAAGCAAAACCAGTATTCGTCATTCAAGAAACGGGTGACGCGATTTTCGTCCCAAGTGGATGGTATCACCAAGTGAAGAATCTGGAGGACACAATTTCGATTAACCACAACTGGTTCAACGGATACAATATCCGCGAATTGTGGGGATTCTTCAAACGTGAGTACGCCGCGGTGGAGCACGAGCTGGAAGATCTGAAAGAAATGGGCCTTGTCGGACGCGAGTTTGTAGACCAGTGTCAGCTAGTCATGCTTGCCAACACTGGAATCAACTACGTTGAGTTCCGCGAACTCGTGTATGCCAAGACCAACGAGCTGCTATCACAGCGTGGACACCCTGAGAACAACAATTCGACAGCCGCAGAAAGGGATCTGCTTGTTCACTTGGGTTATGTAAGTTTGCACCGATGGGAAGTGTGGGGCGCATACTTATTCAGCAGATATTTATGACAGTTTTCTCCGTGAATGCGTAGGTGCGCGATATCCTCGAGGAGTTGAACACAGTCTTGAAAACTGTGGACGACGTAGAAGATGCAAAAATGAATGAAACGTGGCTTGATGTAGACTTGCAATTGCAAGTCTTGTGTGGAGCGTCAAGCGAGGCAGCAAATCGAGCATAGACAGTGGTCAGATTGGAAGCAGAGGTGCGTACAGAGAGAGGAGTACAAGATCGACTTCAAGCTAGGGTGTGCTTGTGCCTTGTTTGAATTTGTCTTCGTTTGTGCGTTATGGCGACGTTTACCAATAGCCTAACCATGCACCTGAGGAAGAGATCGCTGAGCTGCGCCAAACCAATGACGAGCTCTACCGAGAACGTGCAAATGAGAAGGCACAAAAATTGCATTAGAGGGGTTAATGCAGGCAGCTGTGGAGAAGACGGACGGCGGAACTAACGCAAACCGTGGAAACCATAACTGAGCTAGCACAGCTTCGAGAAGAAATGGGTAATGTACGTTGCACTCTGCTTTGTGGAATTGGGTTTGATCCTAGGTCATGGCTACCCTTTCCGGTAGTCGCCTTTGCTTCAGTTCATGTGACATTAGTGTGTCAGAAACCGCTGGCTAATTCCGAACCGACTCGTGTTAATCAGACCTGTGTAACGGCCGAACTGACGTCATGGTGTACGTGCTTCTGGCGCTGGTGGCGTTGCTTCCGCTTAGCTTCGCTCTATCCCTGCCACGTGACCGCGGTCCGCTGTTCAATGGTTCGCTAGTGGTGCGTTCTTTGAACGTGGAGGGCTACGATACGATGCTCAACGACTCGGAGTCGGTCTGGATTGTGGACTACTACTCGTCGTGGTGTGCTCACTGTCGAATGTTCGCTCCGGAGTGGGAGAAAGTCGGGGATTTCTACGCACAGTCGAAGGTTGTGCGTGTGGGAGCTGTGGATTGCAACCAGCACAAGGACGTCTGCCAGCGTGAGGAGGTCCACGCGTATCCTGCAGTCAAGGCACATCATGTGCCGTTGGGGTCGAACGAGAAGGTGAAAATGGAGGCGAGAGGGCGGAAGACGGTGAAGTCGGTGCTTGAATGGGTGGAGGGTGTCTTGTCAGAGCATGGAATCGAATCTGGGATGGACGTCTCTACTCTTATCGAGGAGAAAAGGCTGCGGCGTAATGAGGTCGAAGACGCAGAAGCTGAATCGTCCAAGACAAGTGGAGCGCTGGGCGATGACACGTCTATTCATATGAAGTATAAGCGACTGCGTGATGCTGGCAAGGCTGCGATGCTTACTCTCGAGAACAGCTTTTACATGGGGACGCCTGTCCTGGAAGGCGAGCGATACGATGCTGCGTTGAAATGGGTGAGCGCGCTTGCTGCTTCGTTTCCAGTGGAGGGAAACCGCGCAGCTATGACCAAGCTGGCAGGCAACATGAAGCAGCAGAAAAGTTGGTCTCTAGCTGAGTGGAACGAACTTATCAAAAATTGGCGACCCACTGCGAGAGAAACGAGCTTTCCAAGCGACTTATTCGATTCCCGAGGAGATGGAGAGTCTGACTGGGCTGTGTGCAAGACGTACACTTGTGGTCTTTGGTCGCTCTTCCACAGCATGACTACGAGAGACATCAAAGCTGCAGAATCGGTGGATGCTTGGAAGCCTAGCGATATCATGGCCGCTATTCGACAGTATGTGAACTATTTCTTTGGCTGCGAGGAGTGCCGTCAGCATTTTATGGAGGCTAACCCGGAGAGTTTAGTGGAGGAATTGGCAGTCAGTGATACGAATGGACCCCACGCGGTGGTGATGTGGGCGTGGAAGATGCACAATTCAGTCAACAAGAGACTCAACAGAGAGCAGTGGCCATCGACGTCGGACTGTTCCAGCTGCTACATCGACATCGGCGGACCTGTGTCGATGGGTATGTCACTCATTCAAGAAGATGGAATGGTGACCTATCTCACTAGCGTCTACAGCCACGACGACAAGGCTCTCTTCGATGGGATTATCGTGACAGCCACATATCCGTTCCCAGCGCAAGGCTTCAGTGCAATAACCGGGGCTACGCTCTTTATCGCACTTGTAGCTGTTGTGCTGAAGACGCAGAGGCATCGCTTTGTCATCTCGAAAGATAGTGGACACATGGCATAGTTGATGTGGATTTTTGTTGTTGAATAGTGTGGTACAGGACTGAGCCAAGACACGAAGTCAAAGTCTGTACATTTTCAGAAATGACGACTCGGTCTTTGTGATTGTTGTTGTCTAGACCACTTGGCTACGGATAGATTGTTACACCTCGAAGAAGAAAAATTACCTAGACCTGAAAAACTATCCTAGTCGGTGAATGGTAAAATACGATTTTGATACTTTCGAAGTCATTTGTGAAATCAGATTCTCAGGAACTGTAGTCATTTGGAATTTTGTCGCAAGATACGTTTCCAATGTAAACGACGACGTGCGTCAGCATCTCTTCTTCATAACGAACTTGTAACACCCAGCGCACAGTCGACATTGCCCTTGACTGTTCGTTCAGTTTAGTTTTTCTCAGCCTACAAAGCAGACTGATCCTCCATCTTCACGCCAATGGCGACGTCCACAGCCAGAGACTATTCTCTGGCCTCTGACAGCTCCGGCGGCGGAGGCGACACGGTCATCGCGCAGTATTTGGTCACCAAAGTGGCGTGGTGGGCCACGTATCCGCGGATCTTGGTCGTCACGGCCTCCACACTCAGCACGTACAACCCGGAGACGTTCCAGTGCACCGACCAGTGGGAGATCGCCGACATCGAAGCTGTGGAGGTGTCCCTAACCAAGAACCAGTTCGTGCTCAGGCTCGAGAAGTCTCGCTTCCGGTCGGCCAAGTTGAAGTTCGCGTGCTCTGCTCGAGGCCACCTGCTGTCGTTGCTGACTCGCCTGCGTCGACAGGCTCAGGGGAAGACACTTCTGTACCGACTCGTGAGTGCACGCAGACTGCACTTCCGTTGCATTGAGAAATTCGCCGATGCTTCAATCAAGTTGCTGTTCCTGCAAGTGACGGTCTCCAGTATCATCTTCTTGGATGAATTTGGTGGACGCGTGCAGATTCTACCATTCTTGTATCTACGCAAGCTGGCCTTTTCAACGGACCATAGTGAGGGAATGGTGCTGTCTACGGCGTTTCATGACCGGTTCTTCCTTTGTGCGGAGAGACACGAGTGTCTGAACGAGATCTTGGCGGCGGCGAATGACGCGGGGGTGGAGGTCTACAAGACGTCGAGTGACATCACAGCACTGCAGCTTCGACTGCACAATACGCAGGTGCTGGATCGTGCTTCGGTTATCCGATTCGATGTGAAGAAGGCGAGGAATACTGACGGCAGTGGTGACGCTGCGCCCGGACGTGAGAGCAGTGATGGAGCCAAGAAGGCCTACAAGAAGATTCAACTGATCCTGCAAGGCGACGCAGTAGTGGAAGTGCACCGCTCCATGCGCACAGTCATCGCGCGTCCGTACAGCGCGTTGTTAGCGATCGTTCGACCGGATTGGGACCCAAGAACGCTTGTGTTGGAGTTCAAGCAGGAGGACACACTGATTCTTGATGTGGACGGCCGTGATCAACTTGTTACCTTACTTCTGCTCGTGTGTCGTGAAGCAGGACATCACAACGTCGTTCTCATATCCTCTGGTCTCAATTATTGCCGATTCTATCACCCTCGTGCTGCTGACACCGCCGCAAGTGATGACAGCAACGTTGCTGGCGCGTCAATGGAAACATTCCTGCTGAGACGAATCACGCAAACAAGCGTTCGACCAGAAGATAATAACAGCGGGAGAAGCCGGGGTAGTAGTGTGTGGTCACCCCGCAGGCGCCGCGCTGGGAGTGTATCAACACCCCGAGCTTCCCAAGGAAACAATGACTCGGCAGGATCAGAATCTGGACGTGGCGGTTGGTTCCAGCGGCGTATCAACAAGGACAAGTTTACAACAGAACCTCAATATGAAATGCGCAACTCCCTCGATTCGGGTCTGTCGATGAACGAGAGCGTGAGCATTGCCATCGCTATGGAGGAGCTCAATGCGAATGTTCCGCTTGACGAACTCACCCGTAGTGGACCGGGGCAAGTTGAAGTGGTGAACAAGGCCATGGAGCTCGTTTTCGAGCATCTGGCAATGTTAGTAGCTTCACTACGACGATACGGGGATACCACCAGCTCGGAGCTCATTACTACTTTGCAAGCACTCGTGCGCTTATACCACCACCCAGATGCGTGCTTCACGGACGACATGGTGCGACCTCCTACGCTTGTTTTCTAGTTAGTGTACACCATTTCTGTACTAACGACCAATTTTTGCTGTTGCAGATGCCCCGCGTATTTGACGCTGTGCACGAACTCATTTTACAGCAAGATATTCTCACGTGCTACTGGTGCCTCAGGCTGCTACAATGCTTCCTGGGCGTCCGGACTCCAAACACCTCTCCGGACTCCAACGCAGCTGGAGACCAGCGTGCCAAGATGGTTCAGCACTTTGTTAACCATGGGGCACTTCAGCACGCCATTGTCGACCTCATCCCGGCCTCTTTTGCTGCATCGAACGACTCGTCGTTCATGGCAAACTCGTCTGTCATTGGAACGGCGTTCTGGATGGCTGACCTGGATGCTAGCCCACCATCTAGTCTCTCGTCAAGTCAGTCCTCGATTTTGTGTGCAAAGGAAGCTCGAGTGCAGAATGAGATCAATGTGGTGTTTTACGAGACACTGCTCACGCTACACCACTTGCTGGTATACATGCGAAGTGCTGCTAAGACACAGCGGGCGGCGCGTGATCGGCAAAATTATATCGCAGCAAGCAACCGACAAATGCACCAAAAACACACTTTTGGCGACGTACCAGCCGAGAAGCAGACGGATGCACTGGCAGGTAAACTACTGGAAAAGTACCGATTCCTAATGGACTCAATTGTGGACGTCCGCCTCGTACGCATGGCTGAGACGTCGGTGGCGCTCGTGAAATTCGTATTGAACCACTTCGCTGCCAAGACACCTGCTGGTCAGCATCAACTGTCACCAAGTGACAACCAGCAATCACATTCAAGCGACGGAGACTTTTACGATACTCGAAAGAAGCGGCTGGGCGCGCTTGGCTCATTCCTTGATGACTATCAAGCAGTCACTGAGAGCAGGATGGAAACCCGATCATTGCTGTTCGGTACCGAGAGAACGATTGAAATGCCAGTCCATGTCTTAAGCTATGGCACTAGCGAGTACACAAATGCTGCAATGGAGAGGCTGCTCAACCCAGGCACCACGAACCGAATCGGGACGGTGATGTCAAACGGATCGATGAAACTTGAGTACCTTCTTGATCCAAGCGAGCCATCAAACTCAATCTGTGAAGGGGATACCTATACGAAGCCATTGGAGCAGGAGTCCTACAAAAAGCCACCAGAAAAAGAGCTTTACAAGCAACCTTCGAAGCAGCCAAACAAGTACGGCACTTACGACAGCCTCGCCCCAGGTTACAGCAACCAACTGTATCAACCGCTGCCAGCATCATTGAAACACCTTATCGACCAGTCAAGTCCCACACAGACTATCCGTAGTGATGTCGGGGCAAATATTTTTGAAAACGACGATGAAAGTGACACGGTCGGTCCACTGCTGCACAGTGACCATGTGTCCACAGCAACGCGGTCGCCACGAGTAATACGCAAACCTTTCCAGGCGTCAGTTGGAGCGCGTCGAACCGCAAACGAATGCGATGCGTGCATCGGATGCAACGATGTGTGCACCAACGAACGCTGCTTCTTCTGTGCGGAGAAAGAGTACCAACTGAAAGTAGCCTTTGGAGGGTCATCGGAAGCTGCTGGGCCTACAGTGCGGCAAGCATCTTGGCAACATCGTGCGCCATCGTCCACCGAAAGCTCCTTTAATGTTGAGCGGGAGTACTCTTCCTGCGAAATCAAGCGACATCAAAGCCTGCGTTCGTGCTGGATCCGGGTAGACGACAGTGTCTTTGATGTGACGGATTTGCTCGGTGTGCATCCTGGTGGGGCACAAGTGCTACTGGAAGCTGCACAACATGGCGGGGATTGCGGCCCCATCCTGAAGACACATCCACCTGCAGCACAAGCCATGCTACTGCAGTATCGTCTTGGTCGATACTACGAGTGCAACAAGTCTTGAGAAGTCGCTTCAGAAGGTCTAACATGTGCATTTTTTGGTCGTAGTCTGCCACATTGAACAACAATTTATCCGAGTTGTGCTTTTGCAGTTTGGGGTTCACCGCCGTTCGATGGCACTTGTAGCGCCAATCACTTGTTGTTCTTGAGCTTCTGCAGCGAGCGCAGCGTCGTCTTGGCCATGATAGATGTCAGTTGAGTGGCGATTGCTTCGAGAGTTTCCACATGACCAGCACATTGCTGTGGGTGCTTTGCTATAAGCGTAAAGATGACTGTGGCGAATTTGAGAGAACCACGAAGCTGCTCAGCTTCCGGACGCTCTAAAACGGCCTCGCATGCTCCAACAAACTTTTCTACAGTCAGTGGTGACAAAACTGGCTTGGTGTTGAGGATGTTCTGGAATACCAGCAGTGCCGATTCGTTGGAGAGCAAATGCGGACTCGAGTTGTTGTCTTCCTTAGCGGTCACTGCTGCCAGGCTTTTCTGGATAAACTCATCCAGCAGATCTGTTGGCACTGTGCCCGGGCTGCGCAGGATTCGCGTTATTGCTTCTGCTTGTGCTGGGCCGACGATAGTATCTTCGCCACTAACCAGCAGCGGGAGCAACAGTGAGTCAACAAGCGTGCCAGCGTAGGCAGAACCAAAGCGTAGTGCCGTCTGCAATAGCACACGCGAAATCACCGAGTCAGCAGCTCGGATCTTTGGTAGCACGCTTGTTTCGAGGAAGATCGCTGCATATCGTGAACTCCAAGTGGAATCCACCAGAGCACTGCTCAACAGAAAAGGCGAAAGCATGCAGCGTTATTAGAATATGATAGCAGTGCCAGATTCTGAGTTGATACGTACCTGGTGATCTGGGTGAGCGCTTCGTCGCTGGTGGAGTCCATACGCAATATCTTGCACAGGTACTGAAAGCTCCGCTCGTTAGCTGCATATGTGGTATGGACGTCGTTGACGACTTCAGCGAGCATGTCGAACGTGCGCGTGGCAACATCATCAACCGCTGCTGAGGTATCGGAACGTGGCAGTTGAACCAGCTGCTTGGACAGTCCTAATGCGCGATCTTCCATCTACCAAAAACACGAGCGTCGAGAGTGGATTAGAATCTACATGTAGTGTTCTTCGACTGCATATACCTGTCTCACAAACCTCTTTCGTTAGTGGTGGTCGTTCTTGTATCTTTGCGGTGAGTGGCATCGGTGCTGGAGTATTACTTCTTGAGCTCTGCTCAGTCTTGCTTGGGTGTTGATCCTCAGGAATCTCAGCTCTGGGGCGCTTGGTCACCCGTGAAGAAGTCCGCATGGACTCAGCAGCAACGCTGGATGAAAATGTCTGCTGTAGCCCAGTAAACCCAACCTTGTCGTCCCCATCTTGAGACGACGGGAACTTTACCCGACTGAGAGTCAAGCGCCGCATTCGGCGTCGGAACGCAGCCTCTGTCGTCGTGCTCATCTGACCCCCCTCGCTCTCCACTTCACCTGTTACTCCACTCAGCACCATCCTCGCCAGCGACAAACACACTGCATCATTCTCACGACGTCGTGGCTGTGCAGCTACTCGAAGAAACGCTCGTGCCAAACTCACAGCGGCGTTTTCATTCGGAGACGCACCGCTCGCCAACGCGCTCCAAATCTCGCGCTGAACTCGCAGCGACAGTTGCTCCATGCTGATGCCAAAGTCCGCAACCGCTGCGTCATTGCTGTGATTGCGTCTACACACAGCAGCGTCCTCTCCCTCGTCCAGAAGAAGAACATGGGCGCTGAGCTCCAGCAAAACGTCGGGAGTCTGTTGGCGGTGCTCTGCGTGCAACACAAACGCTGTTATAAGACGGTCACCAACGCAGCAATGACGCGGACGTTTATAGCGCACCTTGCAAGTACTCGCGCACGCCGGTGGCGCCTTTGGACTGTGCCGCGAACACCAAGAACTGCACTCGGTCCACCATTTTCAAGCGCGATTTGGGTTGGTACATGTACAGTGGGTACAGAAAGTCTACGTCCAAGCAGCTCGTCGAGACAAATCCTCAAAAATATTGATGACCTACAAATCGAACCAATGCAAAGCTGGTATTGGCAGAAAGATCTGATTTCAACGAATTAGATGCAGTCTTCAGTTTCGCGAAACGATTATTTAGAGCGAAGTTATTTGACCAAATATCCCCTCTCACCCAAAATTAGGGCCCAAAATGTCTACGTCCAAAATCAAAAGAGCCTCATTCTCTTCGAGTCACGCTTTCTCTTGGCTGTTCAGATGAATGCGCACCATACCACACGTCTAGTACTCCTCTAAGGGATATCCTAGAACCCCTAGTACTTCGTGTGACCGCCACGTTTGTCTTTGACCTGTTGCAGTCGTTTCGGCATCGATTGGTAAAGGTTTCGAACCATGGCTGGGTCAATATCGTACCAAATAGCTTGAATTTTCACCTTCAGATCCTCGAGACTTGATGCAGGAGAACTGTGCAGCTCCTGCTTCACGTGAGCCCAAAGATTCTCAATAGGATTGAGATCTGGGCTCTGAGCAGGATGCTGAAGTAGCTCCACATTTTTTTCCTTGAGATAGTTTTTGACGAGGTTCGAGCGATGACCAGGAGCACCGTCCTGCACGAACTTGTAGTCCTCTCCAATTCCCATGACTGAGACAGTAGCATCTAGATTCTTTCTAGAATCGTCTTGTAGTATGCGCCAGTAACACTAGACTCGCACAAGTGAAGGCTCCGACGCCCTCGTATGTGATGCACCCCCAAACCATTAGTGTCTCCCTCCCATATTTGAATGTGGGTACCAAACACTCCTTCTAGAACTCTTCCCCAGGCCTACGCCACACAAAGACACGACCAGCAGCCCCCGTAAGCCACACAGACGACTCGTCGGTGAAGATAACTTTCTCCCAGTCCTTGTGTGGTGTAGTGAACGCGACTTTGGGTGGTCCACCTACAAGGTGGATTAGCTGGAGCAGCTACGGTACTTCAAGCTGAGCTCGAGGTCAGCGACTCGGCGGGCTGAAGTTGGCGACCCGGCGACTCAGCTGGACAGCTGAGCAGTTACATCGGGAACTCAGCGAAGGGTCGGCTGAGATCCGAAACGACTTCATTTCACTTGATATTTGTATAG